>OZ024822.1:51902381-52148647 GCA_964016985.1 Anodontia alba
AAGCAGACATATGTCTTCAAAAAGAAAAGAAAACTTTACTGTTATACGCTGAGTACATAAAAATCGGTTTCTGATAGACCTTACCACACACACACACACACACACACACACACACACACACACAAGTATGTAAACTTAATTCGCATTGGCGGCCATTTTGGTTGGATCAAAAGACAGCTTAAAGTATAGTTCGTGGACACTCGCTATCGTCCGTCGAAAGTCTCATAACCGAATGAAAAGTCCGCAACGTTCGCGAATATCCGTGAACGCTTTGCTATACTAAACACAGTCCTGATATCGCAATGAACAGTTTTAATACGTCTTATTCTGAAGCGAAATAACCCTACTAATATAATAAAAGTCAATAAGGTTTGGAGATATATTCGGTGTATTCATTTTGGTTTTGTTTGTTGACATTGCAGCCGTGCAAAATGGCTAGCTGATGCTTATGACATCGTCCAAATTGTAGCAACTGCAAATGTGGACACTGTACTTGTACCAAACATATCAGACAAAATAACACAGTCAAAACATTCACATACATGTAAACGTTTGTATACGCATGTGCTAAAATATAAGTGAAGATAATCAGGAAATACCATGATTTCGAATCACAGCCCTCCTAAGACACAGAAGAAGGGGGATGGAATAGCAAACAATGACAAAGTAAGCAAAATATCTTCGGTTTGTCGTCTGTCGAATTTGTCCAGAGAGTGGTAAAGATTATTGGTACGACAATACCATGATCGAATGCTTGCTGTGTACAGAATGAGTGAATGCTCTGATCTTTTTCTTGTAAAGTTAAGTAATGATACGGCAATCCCATTATCAAATGCACGATTGAATGCTCTGATCCTTTTCTTGTGGAGTGAAGCAATAACGACAATCCCATTATCGAATATTTTCTGTTTACAGAATAAATGAATGCTCTGATCCTTTTCTTGTAAAGTGAAGCAATGTTGTGTGTTTGCAAAATCCCTAATCGGCATGATGTTTTCGGCCATGTTTGTATAATCGAATGCTTGCTAGTGTATAGAATGAGTGAATTTAGTTCTCTGATCCTTTTCTTGTGACTGGTGGAGTGAAGCAAGAATTCATTTTAGCAACATCCCTATTTAGCACGGTATTATCTGCCATGGTGTTTTTTTTTTTCCTCTGAGACGATTATAGGACAAATTTAAAGTGCCGAGAGAAATACTTGGCGCGTTTCTCTTTCTCTTTGCTGACGATATGGCAAAAACTGCCTCAGCTAAATTAAAGATGCAGATGCAAGGAAACTTGGGCCATTCTTTACAAGTTTGAGACTACTACGGTCTCATCAATAGTATTATACAGACGGGAACGCCATACACCAGAAAAAGGCGAAAAACTGAAGAAAAAAAAAGCCGATACATTCACCTACTTTGAATGAACACTCACAAGAGCTGTACATATGGATGTTGAGGTAAATTGCAGGATTGGTAGAGTAGCCTTCGGTAGGCTACTTAGAAACGTGGGGAATCGAACAGGAATTCTACTGTAGACAAATCTGTAAATATACAAGGGCCGTGGTACCGTCGAGTCTCCTGTATGCTTGTGAGACATGCCAGAAGGCTTAAAGACTTCCACATAAAATGTCTTAAAAAGCAAAAAATGATATAATCGCAACTCAAGGTCCCAGATAAAGCAGCCATGTCGAGGGCCTACATGCACACTGGAAGCAAACACAGTTAAGTTGTGCTGGTCAGGTGAGCAGAAATCCAAATAACATGTTGACAAGGAAACTTTTCTGCGGTGAGCTTGAGAATGAAAAACATTCCAATTGTGAATAGAAGAAATTTTACAAAAAACAAGTTAACCGAAAAGTACAGGGACTGCCGCAATCACAAACTGCAACCCTTCCCAGACACCAAGCGGAAGAGAAAACAGGCAAAACCAAACAAACGCAAATCGAATAAACGTACAAAAAACACTAAGATTAGCTCTCACTTCCCCAAGCGAGGTAATCGCAATGCTAAAAGGACTGAAAAACACAAGAACAAATTAACACAAGGTAAGACATAAAACAAATCGCCTCATAGAATAAACCACAAAGCAACAAAGAGTAAGACAAACATCGGGACTACCGCCTTAGAACTGTCAGTAAAATAAACCACTGAGGGGTTTAAAGCACTTTTACAGCTAACTAACTTCAACCTTGCTCCCGATGCTACTCTTAATACAGAAATTCATAAAAAAAAAATTCGGTTAGCATAAAGCCTCCGATCTCAGCCAATGCATCAAAGCGAAAACATAAAAATCAAATTAATCACAATGATAAATAAAGACGAGTACTCATGGCTGATTCTTCAAGACACGCTGAGGAATACACGTACATACTTTTAGGTGACAGAATACACTTTGTAGACTTTCTACCGTTTTATACAAAGGAGATAACTTTTGTGATTTCCTATTTGCTTGGCTGTGCAACTACTACATACTGAAAAAAGGGTCTTCGATAAAAAGGAAAGAATCCGGCCCGCCCCCTTTGGAGTAAATGCTTTCCTTTTAGAGTAGACACCTTTTCAAAATGAAAGCAACAGCAATTTTGACAAAGTTACTTCCCCTGAAAGTATATCCAAATCTATATTTGACTGTTATTGACTCGAAAGGATTCCAATCGGGCTGATAATGGTCCTGTGTAGATTTAAGTAGAATGCAAACTGTGATCATATAGTTATTATCCCCACGCTTTAGCGATGGGGATATTCTGAACGCCTCCGTCTGTCCGTCCGTCACGCTATCTCCTCCTAAACCACTGGTGAAATTTAACAAAACTTGCTATATGACTTCCCCATGTGATTTAGGTGTGCGGGAGCAACACTTTTTCCATCCGTCCGTCCATCCATCGGTCTGTCCATCTGTCCGTCCATCTGTTCATCATGCTATCTCCTCCTAAACAACTGGTGGAATTAAACAAAACTTGCTACAAGACTTTAACAGATGGTAAGAGTGTGCGAGACCAACATTATTTTTCCGTCCGTCACGCTATTTGCAACATTAGCACCGGGCGTGGGGATTCTACGATGGCATGCCATTGACTGCTCAGTTATGTTGATCCTGAGTTAAGTTTGCAGCAAGACCTTGAATGTTATTCATCTCTGGTATTATGTCAAGAGAAATAAATGGAGTCTTGCATTATTTGAATATCGAGTAAGAAACAGTTTGAGTAAAGATGGACCGCGCAATGCGAAAACGTGTCTTCGGGCTTATGCTGACAGCGAAGGCCCAGATCAGCCTTCACTGTCCGCTAACAGAATCATTTGATACTACAAAATGAGTAAGGAGCAACGACCCAGATGACACTTTGCGCTTGCGCAGGATGATCTAAATATGCACATTTTCTGCATGTTCGGAGGCATTTTCGGCTTGGTGTGGTCATACCAGGATTATGTGGTTGGATAAAAAGTTGTCTTTTAAGTACCAAAGCACTACCATTACTGACGGACTGTTTATATCACCAAGTATAGTTATTGATGAGCCACGTCAAGGCTAAATGCTCTAAATGTAGATTTGAGTAGCAAACATTTAGTACTGTTCTAAAATTGCACAGTCTTAACCCTAGTCCTGCTGAAACCTGATATACCCTATCTTTGCAAACAGTGTAGATCCAGATCAGTTGGCTTCTGAAGAAGCCAACTGATCTGGATCTGCACTGTTTCCCATTAAGTACGCAAATTTATAACAACTATCTGGATCAAGTAATGTGATTAGCTGAAAATTAGAAGTGGGCGTGGCATCTTAATTTATTCAGCAGGACAAAGGTTAACAGAGTTAAATACTTGCTGTTTATAAATGAGTTTTGAATGGACTGCTCCTTGAGAGCAATGAACACAGTCTCAAATCTGAAGAAAAAAAAAAAAAAAAAAAAAAAAAAAAAAAAAAATCAGCTAGGCCCAGTTTTCAAAGATTTGTTAGCTTAACGAGCTCGTCAAGGGTCATTTCGTTAACTGTTTTAGCGGATTCAATATACAATATTCTATGTTTAAGCTGAAAAAAAAAATGTGAGTAGCTTTTGCACTGCAAAAGCTACTCACATTTTTTCAGCAAAAATTTCAGCATATATGCATATCACTAGATGTAAATTTTAACGAATCGTTAACTAACGATGTCGTTAGCTTTGAACAACTGGGCCCTGAAGTTTTAAGTTTTCTAGACCAGATTATCTATTTTCAGCCAATTAGGCTTCATCATACACTCTTTTTTTTTTTCTTTTTTTTTTCAAATATCAATCGGTGTCTTAGTGGAAAATAACAGTCATCACCTGACTGTGCACATCTGAAGCTGAGTGTGGTAGCTTGGATTAGAATACTTAGATTAGGGTCAGAATTTAGACCTGATCGGCATTTTCGGAGTATTGGAACTTCCAGATATCGTGCCAGGAAGTTCTTGCACGACAGTCCAAAAATGCAAAACAGATCTAATTCCTAGCATACCTATTCCTAACTTTATTTTTTGTAACCTCTCTGACTGGCGGGCCTTCAGAATATTGTGCTATGGTTCTAGCCTGATTTCGTGAATGTCTGGTTGATCGTCCGGACTCTGATATTATCATTTGTCACTGAGCATGGCATCAAGGTTCATACGATATGAGTTCCTTAACGTCAAAAAACAAGCATTTGGACACGTGCGCCCAGTGAAGATTCAGATCAGCCTGCGAGTTTACGCAGTGTGATCATAATCTTCACTGGGCGCTATTATTAAAAACCAAGAATGTAATGTTTCTTCGTGTGGACAACGAAGACCCTGATCAGAATGTGCGGATGCGCAGGCTGATTTTAGTCATCGTTGGGCGCCCATGTAAGAAGGTACTTTTCTTCATGTTACGGCTCATATGTTTTACAGGAAGAAAATTTCAAAATGTTGTTCTCCTAAACCAGAAAGCGTACCAACACCAACACACACGTATGTGAACCTCAAGATGACCAGAACACGCACCACGTCTCCAGCATCATCTAGTAATCCAGTCCAAGGTGAAGATAATGCATATCATGCATTACAAAGTCGGAACGAAGCCGATCATCTGTACGGAGCAATAGAAGGGACTTCTAAGTCGACACCAGAACATGTAGAGCTAACTGAAGTTACTGTTAACCCATATCAAACGTTAAAGAGAGCTGCCGGTGACCCAGACCACATATATGGTGAAATCGAAGCAACAACTGATGGATCGTCTGATATAAAGTCTCCTTCTGCAGTGGACATAACAGTTGATGAGTCTTACGAATTTCCGGATGTGCATAATGCACCAACGGGTCAGCAGTACATATTACAAGCTAAAAGCAAGGATGAATCTTATGAAATTCCAGAATTACACATTTAATATTTGGTCTGTTGCGAAAAATTCTGCTGGTTATAATATCGTATTTACCAGAAAGATTGGAACAAAGAGTCCTCATCAATGTAGGCCGAAATCAGACGACGCCAAAACACGGTATCTGGTTGGGTCTACACTGTTTGCTCTTATCCAGGAGATTTTCTACCAATCAAAAAGTAATACGCGGTGTCCCAATATTTAGGGTAAATACGATAGTGAAGAAATAATTTTCCCTACTGGGAATTATCATGAATAACGCATGGTGCTGGAGCACAGATTGCGAAGTATAAATTCAAGACGGCGAAGTCGGAGTGTATTAATATTCGCATCTGCCCGACAATACCATGCGTTGTCACGAAAATGCATAGTGCAGAAAAATGTTTCGACTTTAACATGATACAGAAAGGAAAAACGACATTGTTGCAATGTTTTTCAAAGAACTCTTTTACAGCAGACGTCGCGAGAAGTAAATAATATATACACATGCGACGTCATCAAACGCGCCCTTTTGCACACACTACGTTGACGACATGAATTATTGTAGTTTGACTACGGCGACGTTTCCATTAGGTGTCATGGAAAACATTAATGGACATATTAGAGTAATAATAATAGCTAAGTGGCTATTTAAAGCCAGCTGTAAATAGCTTGACTGTAAATAGCTAAAACCGTTACATTTGCTATTTGCAGTCAACTGTCATTAGACAAAAAATGTTAATAGTCAACTTAAATTATATCGGGTTCAGTTGCTATTTGTACGCGCGAGCTCTTTCAAAATGTTTGCTACTTGATCTTGATTACGAATTCAATGAAAAAAAAAAAAAAAAAAAAAAAACCAAAAAAAAAAAAAAAAAAAAAAAAAAAACAAAAAAAAAAAAAAAAAAAAAAACAACAACAACAAAAAACTTGTTACAGGTAAGAAATCGTACGCTCCAGTTCCTGTGATCAATATCAAGATAGATCCGAGACGCTCGAATTGCTGAGAAAAGCACAAACACAATGATACGACATAGCGCAGGCTGACCACAGTCTGTTTCGTGCACGCGAGGTCCCTTTCCTACTGCCTTAGGCAGTTTTCGACCTACAAGTTTAATTATTATCAAATGATTTCTTTTACGGTCGCTAGTTACTATATATACATCCACCGAAATCGTATCGACAAAAAGCAACCAGACGACTTAAAAAAGACACCAGTGATCTTTGTCGAAATCTTTTCGGTGAGTGGTATTTTTTCATTATATTAAAATTTTAGGTTTTCTCGAAATGGCAGATTGCGTGCCAGACTGATATTAAATGAAAACCTATAAATTATTACTTGCAGAATTTGCACAGTTTGATTCGATTCTACATATGTTTCCAGAGTTATTATCGAAGTAGGCTGCGCTGGTTTTGTGCAGGCTGGTCGGAAATACCCCTGTTTGAGCAGGTTGTAGCTATTGTCGACAGTGCTGAGGACTGCGTAAGCTATGTGCAGTCTGATCAGGGTCTCTCTGCTGTAGGCGCAAAGTGTAGTTTTGGCGGAAACAAGAACAATACAGGATCGAACTTGTTGATTAAAATCTGGAAGTGGCAGTACCATAGGGAATCGCGCCGATTTAAATCTAATAATAACAAGCGCGGACACATACGCACGAACATAATGGCATGCACACACCCACAGACATATGCAACTAGGTGATTGAGGACATGCTCGTGTATTTAGTTCCTGTAGTTCATGAAGAATAATTTCAGACCCGCGTGCTCATGTCAAATAGTCGTCTGCTGAAGTGTAAATCTGGGCACTTAGTTGTATTAGAGTTGAATTTGGTTCTGGGTTCCTCTCTCTTAGATTTACATTTCAGCATTTTGATTTACATTTGACATTATGGTTTACCTGGTTACAATTGTAAGCGTTACAGCCAAAAAAGGGTAGTGTCTTAATAACATTAGGGTCACTACATTTGGAATGTTGTAGCCCTGTTGTTATCCATGCATTATTAAAACTAGTGTGGTTTGTCTTACTGAAGAACGGAGTTTCCATGTGATGTTTAGGTCGAGCGAAGGTGACGATAGTTTGTGGATTGCTCACTGTCGACGGCGCCGATGTCGGCAGCCGAGACGTAGGTCGCAGAGGAGTCACATCGGCGTCAGCGATTCATTAATCATGACGTCGGTGATTCCTCCTCGACGCCAATGACGTCATTCGTGATGTACGTCGTCATTGTAGAATAATAGTATAGTCACATAATAGTTGTGTTATTAGAATGTATAGTAAGATTGTGTTTTTTGATTTATTCTGTATTAAGGTCCTCTCACCAACATTCTTCCTCTGGTTAGGGTCCGAGTGTATTATCCTTAGCGAAGGATACTCCAGATTCGACTGATCACCCCTTATAAGCTGACGAGTCGACTCAAGTCATCAAATAGAGAATAAGCGAATAACAAGAGGACTTCCGGTTTCAGCCGTAGTGCAAGAATATAACATAATAGCTGCTATAGGGAAACAACCAACACATCGCGATTATAAAATATAGTCTTCGTGGGCATTAATTGCCAAATGCGAACCATAATGTGTGATAAATAGTGCTCTTTAAAATTAAAGATATAAAATAAGAAAGAAGAAAAAAAAAAAAGAGATCTCTCAGAAATAATTGTTTTTGACTTGTGTAGTAAAAAGGTCATTCTCTTCACATCGGCATGGCACAGTTCTGATTATACTGATCGTTAAAAATTGATTAATCAGTAAAAGTCAAAAAGGATTGCCTTTGGAAACAAAGAACACAAAAAATCACGAAAATCGGAGACTCGGTTTGACTGAGTCAATTTATAAACGACACTGTAGTTTGCGAGGCTGCTACGTCCCCTAGCGCCGGCTTAAGCGGTATTCGATTATCAAAATAATCAGGATGGGTTTAAAGATCCCAAAGAAAATAAAATATAACCTGCACTATGATGATGTGCGGGGATACTTTCCACGGCCGCCACACGGCACAACACCTGCTACAGTAGAGTGAAATGAAGGTAAAAAAGGATTGCCTTTAAATTAATACGTTAAAATAATAAGACTGAGGGATTATGCATGTTAGCTAATTGGTGCGCACATCTGGATAAGGGATCTCATGCCGTATGCGAACCGTAAAATCCCAGCTCCGAATATTTTGATCAGCCTTCTCCGTTGGTTCATATATATTTACTGCAGCACCCAGCGGTTCAACAGCGGGCAATAGGTCATGATTGTGCACGCTGAACGTTGCCCTCTTATGGCATAAGTACAATTGCCTTGCGCTGCGCATTAGTAAAAGGATTGATATAATATAAATACCAGAGTCTCACCATGAGAAACGAGTTTACGGGGCATATGTGAAGAGTAACCCAGCGGATACATGATGTTTATACAGTCGCATTAATGTCGATGCAACGTAATAACGTTACATCGACTTAAATGCGAAAATTTTACAAACAACATGCCGTCAATGCGACGTTAATGTGACGTTGTATTAACGTCATGACTAACATCGACGTTAATGTGATGTTGTATTAACGCCATGTGCCCACTGGGAAAGATCCAGGCCAAACTGCGAAGATAGGGGACACCGGGGCTACTTGATGCATGGGGTAGCTTAATTCACCTCAGATAAAATGAAAGTCAATCCATATACAGTGTCAAATGTACAATTCACATGTTACTTATTACCTTCCCTATCTTCAGCGGAAGTTTTGTGGATTTCTGACCAAAGGCGTGGCTATGAGGTAAGAAAGTGTGTTTGTTTTAGCTCCATTAGTAAATTTTGATAAAATTTCATATTTTTCATTCTGCCAACACAGTTTTCTGATAATTCATGTAAGTTCGATGCACGAATACAAAGAAAAGACTCGCCTTCAAATTCGATGAACAGAAAGGAGCAGTTATCTTGTATTAATTGTCTACATAAACTGATGTCACATGTGGTGTGGTGGTGGTGGTTGGTGGTTGGGGTGGGGGTAAAGCAGCTGATGTTAAAAAAGGAATATTGACTATTATATTGTTCATTGCTATTGTCACGTGAAATTGCTTGCTATGTTTTCATTTAGGGGAAGGGCCGTAACTAATGTTGTGAGAACTTGTGGCCCAACCCCTTGCATCGTATTGTTGCCATCACGAAAACATGCCTATATAATTTTGACCCCCTTAAACCCCACTTTTATACAGTAAAACTGGGGTTTACAGGGGTATATTTGTTTCTTATTTCTGCTCCAAAACATAGATCGTGGGTACTCTTTAGAACCGCCTGGTCGAGGCGGTTCTAACGAATACCCACAATCTATGTTTTGAGCAGAAATATGAAAAATATCAGAATTTTTTATCTGAAATTTTTCATTTTTTTTTGTGGTAAAATTTTCAGTATATTAAAATAGGCATATTTTCGAAATGAATAAATATGATTAAAGTATTAAGCTATAGTTGATGCACTGAGAATGGGGCAGGTTGATACTGTGCTTCCCATTGTAATTCGTGCCTTAATTCATCAAACGGCAAATAATATAAGAATATTCTTTTGCACGGATCAGTTTATTTTACACTTTCAAGGTTTTCCGTTGCATTTCAATCAAATTGTGCTGTCAATGTACTTATGTAGTATCTCTGTATGTCTAACTGTTATTTGGCTATGGAAAACTGCCTCGCATGTAGCGGTGTTCACCGCGACCGTCGAAAAGGAGTAAAATTCTGACCATAGAAGTTATTTTACGTATATCAACCTTTCAATGGCAGTTTTAGTATTTCGCCACTCTTGATTGCACAAGAGTGTCATGCATATGCAATTTTTTTTTTTTTTTTTTTTTTTTTTTTTGTTTTGACAATGACGATCAAATATAGGTCTTGTGACTGTTAAAACACTTCTGTGCTAAATAACAAAATTCTGCCAGAATAATATGTGTTAAATACATAATATTTGCCCGTTGAAAAGATTTAAGCGGATTATGTGGATAAAATCACGATAATAGTGTCCATTTTACCCCCAGCAAACAAAGAATGAAAAGCGTTAACTTGCCCCGGTGATTGCATCAACATGCCCCGATATCGGGGCTAGTTGATAAACTGGCCCTTACCTCAAAAAACCTTGTTGGTTCGCAAAGAAGCAAATTATTACACGCAATTAAATGCAGAAAAGAAGGACACATAGATTATCTAGATCGGCAATTATTATATATAAGATGTTTAATTATTGTAAATCTCTATAGAACTTTCTGGAAGGTCATGTTTACAATAACAAGTATTTTATATTATTTTTAGAACTTTTCTAGAAGGAATATTCTGGGCTAAGCTATTTTGGTATGGTATAGAACATTTAGAATATTCTTGATTAAAACTAGAAAATGACTGATGTCTCTAGCATATTCTTTCTCCGGAATGTTCTTTAGTACTATAAAAGGGGAAAAGATTTTCATAGGGTATCTTTGTATACTTTCATTGGAAATTATTCTATTCTGGATTACTTCAATATTGCATACATTCTGAAATTAAACCTTAAATTCAGGAATTGTGGGATCAGAAACTGTTATTCAAAGGATTTGTATTAGCAATTCTCGTGGATTATTTCTGAGGGACTTTATGAAAATAAAACGTGAAAGATACTGTTTTCTTATATTTCTCTGTTTTGCACATTATCTTATTTGTTTGTTGTTAATAAATATTGTAAATACTTTAAAAGCTTTTTGATGGTTTCACTTTCATTTCTTTCTCGTTTGTATAACTAGAAAGAAATTAAAGTGAAACCAGCAAAAAGAACTCCAAAACAACAACAACAACAACAAAAAAGTATATCAATCAGCCCCGGTCTCCCCTACACACTCAGTCATTATATTCTACAGTACTCAATAATCCTAAAAAGGGACACAGAAGGAATGGCGCAGTCTGATCTTGGCCTTCACTGCTCGCATATTCCCAAAGACATTTGCTCATGGCACGGCCCATTCCTGAGACATACTAGCAGTGCTGGTCAGAAAAAAAAAACAAAACAAAAAAAAAAAAAAAAAAAAAACAACAAAAAAAAAAAAAAAAAAAAAAAAAAAAAACAAACAAAAAAACACACCGACATATACAATGATATTAAATACTCAGCATATAAGGTAAAATATCAGCAGACGACAGTTTGACATATTTCACTTTTTCCGCAGAAACTGAGAATGACATTTCATGCAAGACAATCTGGGAAAAAAAAAAAAAAGAAAAAAATCGTCAGTTTGCCAAATTTACAAGAGATACAAATAAAAACATATAAGTGGATTCCCACGAAGCATAACCCTCCCAGAGCACCAAACGAAGGACAAACGATGAACAAATAAGAACAACACAAACGCCACATATGAAAAAAACAAAAACAAAAACAAAACACAGACGCTTAAACAAAAGAACTTCAAGAGAAGAATCGTCTTTTATGGACGGCTAGCCGTACAACTACTTAGGGTGAGAGGATGTGTGTGTGTGTGTGTGTGTGTGTGTGTGTGTGTTGGTGGAGCAGAGAGAGAGAGAGAGAGACAGAGACAGAGAGAGAAGGATAGAGAGAGAGAGAGGGGAAGGGGACGTGGAGGGGGTTTCAACCAGTTTTAATCGAGCGAAACAGCATCTTTTATTTTGATGCAGTTCTGTTAAGAAGTTCAATCAACTGCACACAACGTTCATACAACGTTGTTGCGATGTCGCGCCATTTTCAAAACATCACCTCCTTTATAACATTGCTATGTTATATATACACACTTCCTGTATAAAGGTACGAACCTGACACAACGCTTAAGCTCCAATTACAAATATATGTTTAGTCCGCATAGGGGTCTTCTGCCTCATCCGTGAAACATCATAGTGAAATACATATAATCAAAACCATTGGTAGTAGTGCAACAAAGCAAACGACTCAATGTTTTTCAAAGCTCACACACACACACACACACACACACACACACACACACACACATGAGGACCACAATGAGCCCGATGAACTTCTGTATTTCTACACGGATTTCTACATTCTAATTGTTTCGTTTTTTTTGTTTGTTTTTTGCTCCATAGACTCGCTTTAATTTCACATAACGGATACGAGTCGTAAATGTAACCGCCATTTACGTACATGAGGAGACTCTAAATTGCTAAATAAATAGATTGTCCTATTTGACAATATAACAGTAAAGATTACCGGTGGGTTTTCAAAACTGATTTATGAGTATATTACCTTTATTGATAATTTCGATTCGAGCTGTGTAAAGTTTTGTTGGTGTTTTCGGATTTTATGATTTAAAGTCTTTTTTGTTTTCAAATTAATACCATGTATCTGAATCTTGAAAAAACATTCCACCTATAAATAGTAGCTGTTTCCACTTATAAATAGATTACGTACACTGGTTTCCAGCTTAGCTGTGCACCACCATGTTATTCCGAATACAAGCGCTACCAACAGATTAACCTTACTGGTAGCATTACACTAAATACTGGAAGTGCCGGGTTTCATCACTTTTGGACCGATGTTTCAGTTGCAGTCTAATTACCAGACATGCTTCCATTGGATACATATCCCAGGTTTTATTTCAATGTGAGAAAAGGATAGTTATAAAGAAGTAACGTATCTGCAAGCTCAAAGACATTGTTGCTGATTTTATATGGTCACTCCATCATTATAAAGTCCACTTGTTATTCGCTGCGAATCTGCAGGTAAACACACATGGTGGACCGTAACTTGAAAAGGAGCAGGGGCAACATGTGAATTTTTTCGCTGAAGCTTGTTGAGCTAGGACGGCTCTATAAACAAGTAAGGTTTGAAAAGTTTTGTATGTGCAGTTTTTGTGGCAGCATGTAAAAGGTTACTGTTGTTGCCTATGAAAAACATTTAGTGGTTAGCTCCCTACTGCTGACTGTCAAATTCAAGTTACGTGCACATTTGAAATAAAACATACTTCAACCAATGCGATGCCAATGGGAAGCCGTTTTTGCCTTCTGATGTCTGTAAGTGACAAAGCTGTAAACCGAAGGAAAGAAAAAATGTACATAAAACGTAATGGCACATAAAATTAAGAATGTGTTTGCTTCGGAAAAAAAAAACTCTTCAAATCGCATTAAAAAATCTAACCAATAAGTGTTTTAATTCTGGTCACATGTAATAGCTGTACTCTGTGGTGCAGTGATATGTTACTTCGCCTGTCACAAGAAGGGACCCGGGGTCGAATCTGATCGGTGAACTTGTTTCTTTTAATTGAATAAATATTGTGTATTTTTTTTTCTCTTTTACTTTGTTTTGATATTGTTTCACCTATTAGCAAAAGCAGTACTTCAGTACGATCCAGATCATATTATGGTCAAGCAAAAACAACATATTTTTATGAGCAAGGGTGTAAAATAAGTGTTTTATACGTCCTTATTATGGGATGGATAAATGCATATTTTCGTTGACATGGCAACAAAAAGCTAAGTGTGATATGAATACTGCATTTCATGCGCAGTCAGATACTTGTCAAGTAACACCAGTCAAATAATAAACACTTTACCTTTCTTGGTTAAAAAAGGCAAAACTACATATAACTTCGAGAAAGGTTTGTTTCCATGGCAATGCAAATATTTCTAAATGGTAACGTTTTCTTTCTAAATTATCATCCAATACTTGGTAATCAAAATGATAAAAAATAGAATTGCATTGTTAGCATATTATATTATATTATATAAAACTGTGTCTGAGTCTAGATATATTAACAGAATACTTGTCACGAGCCGTATAAAAACCTGAACGCAAGGACCGAACTGCTCGTGGGGGAGCGGGGGTGGTGGTGGGGGGGTGGGGGGGGGGTTAACTTCCTATATATGGCATAGTATGTTTGTGCGTGCCGAATTGGCCCCCTTTCTCAGCGCCGCCAAGTATATGATTGCCCCCCTTTTTTCAACAAAAAATGTATGAATGACTCGATTTTTCTAGATACCTATGTGAAAGGCCCCACTTTTCTGACATCATGGTATATGCACATACTTTTTGCTCAGAGGTTTTTCAAGGCAGCTTGTTCTCTTGGTATTCAATGAATTGACTGCGATATTTGTCTAACTATCAGCAGTAAATGGGTACAAACAATCAAAGGCAGTGTATGAATAGGTCAATATTTCGGACGATCAAGTTTTTAAAGGGGAACGTTTTTTCAAAGGCTAGGTATATGAATGGGGTAGATTTTGAAATACTGGCTCGCACACTCGTACCACAATTACCCCCAAGTTACACCTCCCCCCCGCGCCCCCCCCGCCCACCCCCCCCCCACACACACCCACACCCCGAGCTGTAACCGTCAATGGGGATGCAGTGATTTACGTACATGAAGGTACAATAGCATGCACAACCTTGAACCAAATAGAATCGAGTGTATAGGGATTTAATTAATTAATACGAGTAAACACATTTTAACCGTGGTATTTTATACAGCCCCTGCTCTGATTCGACGTACTATTAATCAGTCGAAGATTCCGTACACTTAGCCGTAGACACAGACACAAAACACAATAATTACTATTGATTTTAATTTTAAATTACTCAACGAACAATATAAAAAAGATAACCCTTTCTGCAGACATTTATTCTTTGTCTATCAGTTTGCAAACACATTTCACAGAGTGTTTGTCATCTTTACAGGACATTATGTTTGTTAGCAATAAGAATCACTTTGTACTGAGTGGTTGCATACCCCCTTCCTTGGTCAAGATTCACGGTATTACTGACCTATGTTTAGCCTGCTAACGTTTACAAATATAGATCTAAAAGTTTGCATTTGGAAACAAAGAACACACAAAAGAAATAAATCGGAAACCTGGTATAATTTGCGAGGCTGCATACGTCTCCTAGCACCGGCTTGAGTTGTATTCTACCGGTATACAACGCCTAAAATGCAATATTATAAGAGACACAGTTGGTTGTTTGACCAAAGGAATTACAATCGCTTAAGTGCCAAAGCATCAGGCATGGACTGGGACTCTTTTAAAACTATCGACGTAAATACTGACATCATATTCTATCAAAGTAAATAAGAGAACACAGAAACCGACACAACCAGATCCACATCAAGACCCCAACACCAAAGGGAAAGACAGACAACTACAATAAAGCAGCCACAAAATGAACAGACGGCAAGCAGAGATGGCAACTCTTTTCCAAAGAAGGTGAGAACACTGTTACCCAAGTTTAACTGAATATATAAACATCTTACATATTTATTAAAAGAAAAACATTAGAAAGTAAAACCCTACATAACAATATAACAAAAAGTACTACAGTGAAAGTACCGCCTTGGAACGGTTAGTAGTGAATTACAAAGTCTGTTTACCGAACCGTACTGTTACTATACGACCACAATACGACGACTAGATTCGCCCCGAACTACCTCAACTAGCAAACGATACATAAGAAAAAAGGCATACGGCAAAATCAAACTAAGTAATACACCATTCCTTTAGAATAAGGTTCGGAAGCTGATGAATAAAGTTACAACTATGATAAAAAGACAAAAGGTAAAAAAAAAAAAAAAAAAAAAAAAAAAAAAAAAAAAAAATCATTGCATGCAAACGTTGCGGATAAATGAAGATCTGGATCGCTTTCTTCTAGGGCCTGGTGGCCTACTTTTAAATCATTTATATCAGCGAATCGCCCTTTACTAATCCACCACTTGAAGTACACGGTGGCAATTTTGATGAGAAACAAGAAAGCTCAAATTCTTAATGCATTCTTTGCAAGTCAAACTAATCTGGATAAACGTAACGCAGTGCTTTGTTTTCCTTTCTAATCCCACACGCAATGAATTCAAAACTTTAAACAATCAATCTAAGCCCACTCAAAATTGAAACTGTCCTAAATTCACCGGTCACTGGTCAAGTGTCTGGACTTAATGGCCTGAACAACCTCATCCTCAAGGAACTCTCAAAAGAAATTGCCACACCACTATGCTCGTTCTTCAATTATTCTTTAAATAAGGGCAAGTTGCCTTAATCATACAAAGAAGCTAATGTCACTCCTGTCCACAAACATATGATCCTGCTAAGTCAATATTTTTTTTTGTCCAATATCACTATTAAATTCAGAGGTCAAAGTTTTCGAGCAGCTTATTTTTAAGCAACTTTTCAATCATTTACAGGACAATAATGTACTCACGTCCCTTCATTCTGTCTTCAAACCCGGTGATTCCAGAGTCAATCAAATGACCTTTTTATATAATATATATTGCCAGGCACTAGATGCTGGAAAATAAATAAGAGTTGTTTTCTTCGACATAAGCAATGTTTTTGATTTTGTATGGCACGCTTAACACATACACAAAACTGAAGAAGGTGGTGTGACTTGAAACATCTATCATGGTTAGAAATACTTATCTAACAGAAAACAGCGTGTTATACTCCCTGATGTTGCCCCAGATTGGTCCAAGATACTAGCAAGTGTCCCGCAAGGCTCAGTGTTAGGACCCTTGTTCTTTATAGTCTATATTAATGGCATCGTAAATGATATATGTTCAAACATAAAGTTGTTTTCTCATGAGACTAGCTGTTTATAATTGTGGTCGACCCAGTAGCATCGGTCATTTAATCCCACCAAAACTAAATCACTTATCATCTCCAAACAATTAATAGACCCTTACATCCACCTCTCTATATAACAATAAAAATGCATCTGAATACAGTCTATAAACAATACGTCTTTATTTATCAAATGACTGATCCTGGCATCGTCGCATCAACTATATACTCGAGAAACATTGGAGAAGGATAGATATTATGCAAAACTTAAAATTAAAACTAGATCGGAAATCACTTTAAACCACATGTACAACATTTCGAAGATGTATTTTAGAATATGAAGATGTTGTTTGGGACAATTGTGCACAATACGAAAAACAAGAAAGCAAAATTTCAACCAGCCAGAATAGTACTAATATCTTGAAATTTTCTCTGTAATGAAATTGGATGGTACACATTTTAAGCAAAAGATAAAAAAAAAAAAAAAAAAAAAAAAAAAAACATCACAAATTACACTAGTTTACAAAATGAACAACAGTATAACTCTCACATCTCTCTTCTTTAGTTCCACAGTACGTAAAAAAAAAAAAAAAAAAAAAAAAAAAAAAAAAAAAAAAAACAACAAAAAAACAACAATACTATAATTCGTCTGTCATTAGGGAACGGAATGCATTGCCTGTTGATATCAGAAACTTAGACTTCCAATTCTTTGACAACCTTAACAAGCAACGAACTCCTGTCCCTTATTACTATTAATTTGGAAATGGGAAGGCACCAATCTCACTTACATGACTACACACTAGTTGTAGTTCTCTGAACAACCGTCTGCTTTTGAAAAACATATTTGAATTGCCGTTATGCTGCTGTGGATATATAGAGAATACTTACCACTTCTTTTTGCGATGTCCTCATCATCCCGGACCGAGAACAGCGCCTTTTAACACTATTGCACAATATCAGCCACTGTCATTTAACATTTATTTATTTATTATTTCCTTACCGTATGACACAAACGTTCTCATATTTGAGACAGTTCCTAAGTGTTAATGGATACAACACGATTTATCTAAATACAAATTTAATAAGTACCATCTATAGATTGAAATGCTTCTTCTCTCCGTATGTGCCTCTCTCGTTTTGCTTGTTCTAGTTTTTGGAACTGTTTTTTATGACAAGTATATTTTTGCATAGTTTTACCTCCTCATGATGACAGTTAATAAATCCTGTATCGACATGCGACGGTTTTAAATTTTGCATGTTTCAGAGGTGACTGATTCATAATATCACTGGGTCTGTTCCTGCGCCCGCTAATCCCACCCCAACTCCTTCTGGTTTGTTTCTTTTTCTGTTACTACTCTTTGTATGCATTCCACTATTATTTTGTTGTTTTGAATAACTTAGATCGAACTTATTTACAGAACACTTATTTCAGTTACTTCACTTTTTCTTTTTTAAATAGATGCATGTGTTTACTCTTCATTATGTTTCCTTGTACGCACCTGCTACCTGCACTTTGTTGCGGAGAAGAACTATATAAGCTTGCGTGCTCCGTTCTGATGCTTTCGGTAGCAGCTTAAAATGTATGGTAAGTAATGACAGTTTTGTATAAATATGTTTCAGCCAAACACCGCTAAGATGAAAGAGCGAAAATCGGCGTTTTGGTTTCATTGAGATTCTTTATATGGCAGTAATGTAGTTTGCAGGGCTGCCCCACTAACACACGACGATCCCAAGCAATTTAATAATAATAATAATAATAATAATAAAACAATATGATGAAGCACTGTGAGACTGTGTATGGCGGCCATACGGCGCTTTACGCCAGCTTCAACCAAGCCTATACATATATATGTATATACAGGTAAGTAACATGGATGAAATGTCCAGCTCAGGGACACTTAAAAACATTAAATTTCAAATTTAGAAAATAATCTGAACATTTCTATTATGTTAGCAAATCTATTGAAAGTAGTTGTCAATTAAACGTTTTAGCCTAAATACTGGGATAGGCAGGCAACCTTTTTAGTCTAAATACTGGGGCAAACAGGCATTGGGAACAGTGTAGGCCCAGATCAGATGCCGAATAACGCGAGATCAGATCGAGGTCTGTAGCGTTTGCCACTCATCCGGAAGTTTTTAGACATATCAACAGGTAGTGAAATAGACTTGGTGAATGTTCCTGTCAAGTCTGTTAAGGAGTTAAGAGGACTTGAAATCATGATAGTCTCTCCGCTATTTCCAACACGGAATATTACTTCGTGATTTCTTGTCAGCATTCCTGCAAATTATTCAAATTCTCGAAAGGTTGGTCTGATTAGTTTTTGTTGTGACCACGTTTTATAGCAGTTCCTGCCCTAAATGCAAACAGTGTAGACCCTCATCAGACGCGGCCTTTTGCGGCGTCTGATCTGGGTCTACACTGTTTGAGTTTTCTTGCCTGAATGTACAGTCGACTCTCATTATCTCGAACTTCAACGGACCAGATATTTTTGTTTGAGAGAACAGTAGTTTGAGACAAAAAACGTTGAAATATAAAGAACAACGAATACAACATACAGCAAACGAAACTAACATTGTCTTTTATTTAGTTTGACTTTAGCACAAGTTTGAGATACCAGTTGTTGAGATACCGAAAGGCAATTGTCTATGACAATTTCTCTTAAATGATAAGGTAGCAAAAATGCCCTTACTTGGCATTTATAAACGCAGGGGCGGATCAGAGGGGATCTCGGGGGTTTCGGTCAAACCCACGTTTGACTCAAAATTTCATTTTCAGAGACTCTGAATTTAAGAATTTTTTGATAACGTATTTACCCTAACAAATAGTCGCTCACCGTACTCTTCACCTTATATTTCAAATTTCAAGAAGATCATTTTACTAACTGAGAACGTGTCTTAAATTGCTGGATGTGGCAAACAGTAAAGACCCTCATCAGACGCCGCGTTATGAGGCGTCTGATCAGCGTCTATATTATTTGCCCAGATATTTCTGTTCTAATACATGTACTTAGGGTAACTTGATCAATTCAAACACCTTTGGAAATTTTAAACCCCCTATTAAATAATCCTGGATCCACCCCTGAATGGCAGAGTATCATAACATATTTCATCATTTCACGTATGCGACTATATTTTACTTGGACTTGGATCATCTTATTCCATTAACGCCTATATACTTTCAATGAACTCCTTCATCGTGATTCCCGGAAGGTTCCATTATTTGTCTTGAGCAATATTAAACAGAAATTGTATTAACCCTGGTCCTGCTGCACTCGGATACACCCCGCTTTCGCAAACAGTGTAGCTCCACATCAGTTGGCTTCAGAAGACAACTGATCTAGTTCTGCGCTGTTTGTCTTTTAGTACTGACAAGTAGATGTAGGCGTGGCATCTTAATTTAAACAGCTTGGCAAGGGTTATTTTTTTTTTGCCATTGCAAATTGGTAACATCATGAGAAACTATGTAGAACCCTGACCAGAATATATATATATATATATATATATATATATATATATATATATATATATATATATATATATATATATATATATATATTATATATATATATATATATATATAAATAGGTACCTCGGAAGTCCACAGTGGCGTTACACGACCTTGCCATGGCAGTGGATGAAGTGCATGAAACGAAAACACAAAACAACCGAATGAACAAATAAAGGCAAGCTTCAATAGAAATATCAGCATGGAAAGGTCAGCTGCAAAAGCTCTCTCTCTCTCTCTCTCTCTCTCTCTCTGACTCTGTCCATCTCTCTCCCTCTCTCTGACTGTCCACCTCTCTCTTTCCCTTTCTGACTGTCCATCTCTCTCTCTCTGTGCGTGTGTCTCTCTGTCTGCCTGTCTGTCAGACTCTACCTCTCTCTGCCTGTCTGTCTGTCCCGCTCTCTCTCTGTATGTGTCTATCCCGCTCTCTCTCTGTCTGTCTGTCTCTGTTTGTCTGTCTGTCTAATTGTCTCTCTGTGTGCCTGTCTGTCTGTCTCTGTCTGAAATGTGTCTGTCTGTCTGTCTCACCACCTATTTGTATGTGTGTATCTCTGTGTGTTTGTCTTTGTCTGTGTCTGTCTCTCTGTCTGCCTGTCTTCCGGTCTCTGTCTCTCTCTTTCTCTTGCATTGTTTGCCTGTCTGTCAGTCTGTCTGTCTATCTGTCCCTCTCTCTCTCATTTTGTGGCGCAGCAGGGAGAGGTCTGAAACCTGATTTGATAGGTGTTTATCCACCTATATACCATTAAATATCTTTTTTTTTTGTCTAGGTTTGCACGCCATCTGCGATCTACAACTGTACTGTTTAGTAAGGCCCTTTATTGTGGAGTTTACCTAGTTATACGTATTAGGTTTCAAATTGGCATGTTGCAATACTACAGTATTTACTCTAAGTATGTCTGGTGGACTCTTCTACCCTTCTTCCTTTGGAGCGACTCATTTCAGATGTAAGGGGTGTCTGGTTTGCTTTTGTTATTATCACGTATAAGAGGCATTCCATTGCTAATGCAAACAGTGTAGACCCTGATCAGTGTGTGTGTGTGTATCGCTGCGTGTAAACGTGTAAACAACTTTTTGCAAGACACAACTGATCAGGGTCTACAGTGTTTGCCAATGTCCCTTTTATGGGACACAAAGCATGAATGGGTTAACTCCTTATCATATTTCTCCTTAAAGTTGTACAAGTCAGTTTTACTATATGTGTGCCTAGACCAGGCTGAATGAGTAGCAAACAATGTAGATCCTTATCAGGTTTCTGATCTCGGTCTAAACTGTTTGTTGATGTCGGTATGTCCGAACATTTAGGGTATATATGGATATATATGTTAGATATCAAAAATGTATTTTTGAATATTGGGCCTACACTATAACATCTTAAGTACATTTTATGATATTGCTTTTCCTGTAATACTAATATGAACTTGTGTCTTGCAAAAAGTTGTTTACACGTTTACAAGCGTCATTTGTCATTTGATATTTTTCCGACTGAGCTGATTCGGCAAGTTCCATATTTCTCCTCATCACTGTACGTGTGCATAGACAGTTATTTGACACGAAACAAACAAACTGGTAAATGTTTACAAATAATCGTTTGGTTTTAATGGATCCGAGTGATTATCTTAAATAATAATAATAATAACAATAAAGAAACAATAGTTTGGCTATGAAAGAACATTGAGAAAATGAAATGCGTTACAGCTTTTGTCTTGATTTTCTGTTCTCAGCATACCTGGTAAGAATGATTTTATTTTATTTCTATCAACTTTTACCACTCTATGGGCAAATTCAGCTGAAGAAAAAAATGATGATTCTTATTTTGGCCAGAAAATAGGCGCTGACATTTTATACAATTTGCCTCCCTGGCAGACAGTTTGCATGACATATCAAAGCCCATTTTTGTCGAAAAATAAAACAAATGTTTCAAAATGTCATCCGATGAATTGTTTTAATAAGCATGCTAAGAATTAAGCTAACTGCAGCTTTGTCAAGCAAATGTTTGATTTTAATTCCGCATATACAACAGCAAAACCCAGGCAAGCGTCTGGCATTCGTTCTTTCTGATCAGGACCTCACGCACCAGTACAGTCTGATCGGAGCATCATGCACATAAGCAATTCGATCTGGTATACACTTTTAGCCTACAGAAACATATTGGATACTGCCGATTTTATTGACGAAAGGCTGCTGCTCCTGTCGTTTGCAAATACGTGTTGTCTCTATTTTGTACTTCTTGTATATTGAATATAAGCCTATAGAACATATGAAAACACTAATGGCGTTGTAGAGTCATATTGTGTCTTTTTGCTCACTGAATATGAGCCTGTGGGACATATGCAAATACTACCGGCGAGGAATAGTCCCTATTTTGTACTTCTTGTATACTGAATATCAGCTATGGAACATATGAAAACACTAATGGCGTTGTAGAGTCATATTGTGTCTTTTTGTTCACTGAATATGAGCCTGTGGGACATATGCAAATACTACTGGAGAGGTATAGTCCCTATTTTGCACTTCTTGTATACTGAATATCAGCTATGGAACATATGAAAACACTAATGGCGTTGTAGAGTCATATTGTGTCTTTTTGTTCACTGAATATGAGCCTGTGGGACATATGCAAATACTACTGGAGAGGTATAGTCCCTATTTTGCACTTCTTGTATACTGAATATCAGCTATGGAACATATGAAAACACTAATGGTGTTGTAGAGTCATATTGTGTCTTTTTGTTCACTGAATATGAGTGGGACATATTCAAATACTATTGGCGAGGTATAATCCCATTTTGCATTTCTTGTATATTAGATATAAGCCTATGGAACATATGAAAACACTAATGGTGTTGTAGAGTCATATTGTGTCTTTTTGTTCACTGAATATGAGCCTGTAGGACATATGCAAATACTACCGGCGAGGAATAGTCCCTATTTTGTACTTCTTGTATACTTAATATCAGACTATGGAATATATGAAAACACTAATGGCGTAGTAGAGACATATTCTGTCTTTTTGTTCACTGAATATGAGCCTGTGGGACATATGCAAATACTATTGGCGAGGTATAGTCCCATTTTGCATTTCATGTACATGTATATTGAATATAAGCCTATGGAACATATGAAAACACTAATGGCGTTGTAGACTCATGTTGTGCCTTTTTGTTCACTGAATAAGAGCCTGTGTAATATTATTGGCGATGTACAGTCCCATTTTGCCTTTTTGTACACTGAATATGAGCCAATGGAACATATGAAAACACTAATGGCGTAGTAGAGTCATATTGTGCCGTTTTATACCCCGCCACACAATAATGACGGAGTATTATGGTTTCACGTTGGACGTCCGTGTGTCTGTCCGTCCGTCCGTCAGTCGACGTCCGTCCGTCCTTTTTTTCGTTTCCGAGTGATAACTTGAGTAAACATCAATGGATTTTCACAAAACTTGGTATGTGCATTGATATTGTGGAGATCTATTAAGGGATTGCTAATGGGCAAATTTCGTCATTTTTACGGAGTTATCTGCCCGCCACACGACAATGGCGGGATATTATAGTTTAACGTGTCTATTGTTCACTGAATATAAGCCTATGGAACATATGCAAATACTAATGGCGAGGTATAGTCCCTATTTTGTCTTTTTGAACAGTGAATATGAGCCTATGGAACATACGAAAACACTATTAGTGTAGTAGAGTATTATTTAGCCTTTTTCTTCACAGTACAAAATGATGCTTCTATGGAAATATAAACACACTAATAGTGTTGAAGAGTCTTATTTTGCCTTTTTCTACACTCAATATGATGCTCCTATGGAACACTCAATAAGATGCTCCCTTGGAATATATGACTACACTTATAGTATAGTAGAGTTTTGTTTTGTCCTTTTCTACACTCAATATGATGCTCCTATGGAACACTCAATAAGATGCTCCCTTGGAACACATGACTACACTTATAGTATAGTAGAGTTTTATTTTGTCCTTTTCTACACTCAATATGATGCTCCTATGGAACATATCAAAAGTGGCCCCGAACAGGATTTATCTTTCTTTTTTTTCGAAGACGAGATTGGAAGAATTTCAGTTAAAAAAGAAGGGAAGGCAATGATCAGGAATCGATACAATTATCCCACATCTTCCATCAGAGACATCAAAGGGAAAGAAACACAAACACGAAATAGAACCAGACCCTAATGGAAACATCACTAGCAAAAAGCCAAACGGACAGTTACTTTCCCACAAAGTGGCCAAATGGCTATCCAAATCAAAAAGATGTAAGCGACACACACATTCAAAGACGAACTATAACAAAAATAAACCAAGACAGAAGAACCGCCTTGGAACGGACAGTGAAAAGTATTTCACTGGGGGGCTTTAATCGATTTTGCGTGATCCTCGCCCTTAAACCGACACTCCGATTTTCGTCCTTTCATGTCTTCTTGGTTTCTAAGGGCAACCTTTATGGAGGTTATTTCATTTAAGTTGGTAGAAGCCATATTGAAGCTAATGGTATAAGTCGTAGTTAAAATGATTTTGCGGACAGTTTAGATCCAGATGAGACGGCTGGCTACGAACCGTCTTATCAGGATCTACACTGTTTGCTATAGACCCAAGATGCCTTTTGGTGGATATTTCCCTGACATACGTACGCAATATATGTGAATGGTACCTTGGTCCTAGGGGGGAAACACATTTTTATGACAAGTTTTATGAAAAGCATTCAATCGTGCATTTTAACCAGAAATGAGAAAGAGAATTCGAGTTAGATATACCCAACACGCGCACAGACTGTATTCATTGAACCATAATTTCCTATCAGTGATGTGTCCTCGTCATTCTGATGCAAGAAATATTTTACAAAGAGGACGGCAATTAAATGTAATTCCCATAGTTTTGAACATAGTATTAGGAGTTTTTGGGATGGGGTAGGCAGGACTGAATAACTATCCAACTCCCCTCCCCGCGTAATAATATATCAGAAGCATAATTGTTTCTTTCTGCTATGACGCAATCATCGGGCTGCCGGAATATGTAATAAAGATTTGAATTATGAAATATCTGAAATCTTGCGTTCAACACCTGAGCCAGTTAGGGAAAATCTTCGCCTTGCTGCAATATCTCCTTTATAAATAATGTCATGTCTTCATCATAGTTTGTTACCATAGTTTCAACAAAAATATTTGTAAAGAAAGTAATCATAAATCTGTTCTATTGTTAGCAATAAGCGGAATAATGTATAACTCTAAACAAACAGCAATAACAATTAAAATAAAAAAAAAAAATAATATAAAATAATTTCTCTACAAAAATTACGCTTGCAATGATATATACTGAAAGGAAAAAGAAACGCAGGGTAGAGTTTTTTCCTTCTTATTTTAACCATTTTTTACGGTGTTTACTATAGCCATACACTTTTACAGATTGTCCTGTGAATGTGAACCGCGGGTATACGAGTCTTTGGTCGATGTGCTATCTACCCAGTGTGTGAAATCATTCAACCGTGCACTACACAGTGCATTGCACGGATAATACGGAAAGCCAAAATTTCGTGCAAAACAAGCATGTTTAAACCTTCAGCACAAGATTTCCTCACACCATTTGGTACACTTAAACGATACACAACGCTCTTCGATTCTTTTACCGATTTTTCTTTTCATTTTTACGCTACTTTGAACTTTTTTTCAATCATGGTACGATTGACTGATGTTCAGAGGGGTAGTGCATTTGCGTTGCTGATGCAGGGTCAGAGGCAACAGCGTTGCCAATCATTTGGGGGTTAACGTCTCAACAACTGAACGTCTTGTTAGACGTTTAAGGGAGACAGGGCATTTAGCAGACCGACCGCGGTCTGGGCGTCCACGCGTGACGTCGCGACGTCAAGACAGGATAATCCGTCTGGCACATTTGCGGAATCGTCATCTCACTGCTACCGAAACTGCCCTTAATACAGTAGGTACGCATAATCGACAAATTTCTCCGAAGACTGTTGGAAGTCGATTGCGTGAGATTGGTCTTCGAGCTCGTCGTCCATACGTTGGTCTGCCTCTGACCCAGGCACGTAGGTTGCGTCGTATGGCGTGGTTGACGGCGCATGCGCCCAGGCTATTTCCGATGAGGCAGTGGAGACGAGTTCTTTTTACGGACGAGTCTAGGTTCACTCTCTATCGCGCAGATGGTCGACGTCGTGTGTACCGACGTCGCGGAGAACGCTTTGCCGACGCCTGTGTTGACGAACGGGATCGGTTTGGGGGTGGCTCCGTTATGGTCTGGGGAGGCATTGCTCACGGGATAAAATCACAGTTGATTATTGTTGCGGGCAATATGACCGCAGTAATGTATAGGGATGAGATCTTGCGTCCTGTTGCAGTCCCGCTTGTGCAACAACGTAATCTGATTCTGCAGCAGGACAATGGCCGACCACATGTTGCCCGAGTTTGTCAGGATTTCCTGGCAAACAATAACATCGCACCACTAGCATGGCCACCGTACAGTCCAGATTTGACCCCAATAGAGCACATGTGGGATGAGCTGGACAGAAGGGTTAGGAAACGCCGAAATCCCCCCCGCAACTCTCGCACAACTAAGGAATGCGTTGATCGATGAATGGAATAACATCCCGATGCGAACCGTCAATGCTTTGGTTAACTCTATCCAAAGGAGAATTAGGGCAGCAACGGCAGCAAGAGGGGACACACCCGATATTGATTTTCAGTTTGATTTTGATTTCAAGATTTGGGGTGTAGCTACCAATGAACTTCAATAACTCGAGACTTGTTGATCACAAACCAATGAAATTTGAAACTTTTGTTCCATACATGTACCGTTTTGTAATCATAGTAAAATATTTAACAAACTTTTTCAAACTTGAACGAAACTAAGGAATAAAATTTACCCTGCGTTTCTTTTTCCTTTCAGTATATATTATAGCCTCTCCAATCTCCAAAAGAATGTTGTCCTTCCGAGCTTTGTGTCAGAAATGACAATAAAGTTCAAATGATTTATGAAATCTGCTGTTTGATACACAAACAAATACCAGGAAGAAATAATATTTTGCTAACATTGTCTTAGACGGTGTTTTTGGACTTAAAAGGTCACACATTTTAAAATGCCCTGACTTGCTTACTGTTTGTACTTCCCGGCCGCCCTGTCAGTACGTACCTTTCTTCTTACTGGCTCGACGTCCGCATCAATAACCTCTGACAAATCACGGAAACGTTTACGTTGCTGCATTCGCTACGTAACGCAAAACGTTTATGTGACCACAACATTTTGGTTACACCTATCATTTATTACACGACGAGTTTACTGGTATGCATCGAGCATGCCAAACCGGGCAGGGCACTGCTTCCCGTTGGACGCACATCTATTCGTGCTCACTGAGTCCCTTCTGATAAGTGGTCACCTCTGAAAAGAAAGAATTTACTCCCACTGTGAGCGACTTTTTGCTTTCAGAGGTGACATCTTTCAGAACAGACCCTTTAATAGAAGGGAAACGAAACCTATTTGACACGTGCATCCCCCTTAACATTTTACAATATTTATCCTTAAATTAGACAAGTCCCTTTTAAAACTTGCACATACATGATTCCTTTAATGGTGTTGATAATCTGTCATTTTTTTTCTTTTTTTCTTTTTTCTCTCGGTACATTTGGCTAATAACTGCTGGATAAGGACAAACAGTGTTTACCATGACCTAGGTCTACCCTATTTGCTCAGCTCTGTTTGTTTCTTTTTTTGCTTCAAATGTTTATGGTAAATGCAGTAGATTTAGATTCTTGCAAACAAACAGCGAAGATGCTGATCAAACTGCTGACGGGCAGGTCAGGATTATCCTTGTTATTTATGCGTTTAACGCCATTTTTGCATAATATGAAATTCATGTAAATTCCTCCCTTTCAGAAGTTTTAAGGCATTCAGACTATTAAAAGTCAAATCCAAATTAAAATATGATACCTGTATGCGAAGTTATCACACCAAATTCTTTGTAAATATATAAGGTTTTTTTATTCGCCCGTTTTGTTATGTGGTACAAAGAAAAACAACAAAGCGTTTATCTACACACACTTAATGCCTAAATTTCATTTAACGCTTCCATCCCTGAGTGTCTGCAATGAACTCTTCCGTCTTAAAATTTGGACACGTCCATTTTTGTAAATAGGGATATCAGTCAAAAATCTAGAACCGAATAGCAAACAGAGTAGATCCTGATGAGCCGTCTTATCTGGGTCTACACTGTTTGCATTTACATCCCTTTTTTTTTTTTTTTGGTCTACCAGGTGGAGAAGGATAAGGGGAATGTATGCACTTTTAGAGACAACTATATTATTTTTTTTTATCGACACCCCGTAGGAACAGATTCTTTCCTTTCAAAGTAACTCTTTTCACTAGAACATACGTGCAGTTTGACCAGAGTCTTCTCTGTTAATAGACATATTGAAGAGCATCTATCGAAACTGTATGGGGACTTGATACACTTTCAGGGAACCAACTCTTTTAAACTGTTTTTATCTCCTTTCTGAATAGCAATCTATTCTAAACAGAAAATTCTTTCATTTTAGAGTAAATACTTTTTCAGTAGGTGAGTGATTTGCGGGAAAGCAAACAGTATGGCATAAAGGTTGTAAAACTGGCGGAACATCTATCCAGTGTATCCAGTCGCCTTAACAGACGATCACATTGCATTGATAAGTGACAGTGATACTGACCTACTAAATAGCATGTCCCCAAAACTCAATATTTTACGATAGGATGCGTGACGCAATAATCCCGCCTATCCCAATCATGCCATATACGGACAGCGAACGTTTACATCAACTCAACTTGGACAATCGCGCAGTCTGACAAGGGCTTTCTCAATACATCGACATATTGAATAGCGTATTTTGATTCTGTAAGCCGATAACAAAGGCCCTGATCAGACAGTGATCACATTAGTACGGACTCCAGTACTCAATTTTTGCTTATCCTAGCATCAGAAATATATACGATTTATTTCGATATAGGAAGAAAATCTAGACGTGTCTGTATATGAAACAAAAGTATAGCAGATATACATACATTGCATTTCGCGAAAACTTATACGTTTCTATGGAGGCCCAGTTTAAACAATACAAATTCTAAATATACAAAACCTTGTGCATTCAGGTTAAAGTCATAAAAGAGAATGAAAAAAAAAAAAAAAAAAAAAAAAAAAATGCTCAACACAGAAAGCAGAATGTTTATTTTCTCGTGCACATATGCAAACATGACGCAATTAGTGACACCCCGGTTTCCAGTCTGACATCAATTTTTAAATTTTGCATGCAAACTGCATTTCAGATAAACTATCTACCGTTTTTTATAGTCTTTATTAGAAGGTATATAAAAATGGATTAACACCAAAAACTATTCGAGTTTTCGTACAGTATGGCCGCTACAATAAACCTGTAAGAAAACATATGACTGCAAATTTTATGACACCATTTTAAATGATACATTTTAAATTTTACCATACATCTTTCGGGCGTTCGTGTTTGCGGTTTTTAATTATTTGTTTTCGTACAGAACAGTGTATTGCACTTACGTAAATCATAAACATAAATCATAACATAATAATTATTTTATCATATTTTCCCAAATGTTTATGTTCTACACAAAAATGTTTGTTCACTATATATGAGGCTTGCCAGCGAATCAATTAGTATGCATGCTGCATATTTGTATTTTTCCAGTCCATCAGCCATGATCCATAGACTATACAACAGTGTTGGTCAGCCTGTTCTTTACGACCAGTAAAATTATCAGTCTGTCAGCAGTGCTGAGATAGTCTTAACACAGCAAGCACGCGTCACTGAGGCAGCGTTGGTTCAGGATTGATGATATCACATCGACGTTGACCCAACGATGTTCGGGCTTTGTGTGTTGGCTGCTTAGCATGCCCTTTATGTCATAATTAGACCCTGTAGGTTAAAAGCCCGCAAATGTCATGTGCGAACAACAAGGTGCAAATTAATCTTTGCATACGCGCAGTCAGATCGGCGCCTTTGCTGTTTTATTAGCATGATTACAAGGTTGTTGTGTACCATACTTCATGCCTCACACGCGTTATTGTGTATGAGTACGTTGGATGTGGTCTAGGTCAGTAGATCACGGGAACACAAGGATCATGTGACATTAAATGTATTGATAGTGAGAAATAGTATTTGTTTTGGTTAAATGCGCATCACACCTTTTTGTCGCGGACTGAACTGTGGGAGAATCGTTGTTGCTAAACAATTAAGTATATACTCCGTTGTAACTCAGTAATTATTGTTAACCGATGAACGATTTATTTGCTTTATGCCTCACAAAGGGAAATCATATAGTCGCCGCTTTGTCCGTCTGTCCGACTGTCCGTCCGTCCGTCCGTCACATTTTTGTCTGGAGCATATCTCTATAAGTATTGAAGGTATATTAATGAAACTTGACTACACTGATAGAGGGCCATAAGTGAAATTGCAGAGTGCAAAAAAAAAAACAAACAAAACAACATAACCAAGTCACCAGTATTTACGGAGTTATCTCCCTTCTTAATTTTTGCAATAAAAAGTTTATCCGGATCATATCTCAGAAAGCATAGAAGAAAATTAAATTAAACTTGATACATTGATGTGTTAGACGGCCATCAAAGGAAGTGCAGAGTGCAAGAACCATAACTCTGTCTCAAGTAATAACAAAATTATGTATGTCTGTCCGTCACATTTTGTCGAGAGCATTTTTAAAAGTATTGAAGGCAATCTAATGTTGCTACATACACTGATAGAGGGCCATGTGGGAAACTGCAGAACGTAAGAGCCATAACCATGTCACCAGTATTTACGAAGTTACTTCCATTCTGAATTTTTGCAATAAAAGGCTCGTCCGGAGCATATTTCTGAAAGCGTAGAAGGGAATTAAATGAAACTTGATACATTGATAAACGGCCATTTTAGGAAGTGCAGAGTGCAAGAACCGTAACTCTATCACAAATAATTACAGAGTTGTTGCCCTTCCTAACTTTTGTAATAGTAAGTTTGTCCGAAGCATATCTCTGAAAGTATTGAAGATAAATAAATGTTACTTGAAATAGTGATAGAGGGCCTTGAGGAGAAGAGTAGAATGTGAAATACATAACCCTATTATCAGTATTTACGGAGTTATTCTCATTTCTAATTTTTGCAATATTAAATTTAGTCGGTGCATATCTCTGAAAGTTAAATGATAATTGAATGAAACTTGATACATTTAGAGACGGCCATCAGAGATAGTGCAGAAAGCAAGAACTGTAACTCTGTTACAAGTAATTACTGAATTATTTCCCGTTTTAAGTTTTGCAATAACAAGTTTGTCCGTAGCATATTTCTAAAGTATTTATTATTTCATTAAAATAACTTTCCTACTACTTCGTATCTTCGGGGATCATTCTTCGGATATCATTCTTCGGTTTTTGCCGATTCTCTTGTTAGTTGCAGTTTGGACAACGGGAACTGAAGAGCTAAACATTCGGTCACTGTGATCCCTGTCTTTAGTAATTTTGTTTGTATAGATCGGTACACCGACCATAATGCAATATGAATAGCGTCATGAGAGTGCCTATCTTATTATGTAAGCGTGGAATAGATGCATATTATGTTACACAGTCCTTATGAGTGCCTGTGCTTTCGGTGTTTGTATATGACTACTGAAGCTTATAAGTACAGTATTTTAACCCCTGGTGGGGGTTTTATATTGGGCTATTACGTGTATGCTTATCAGAACGTGTTTTCTCATGACGATGTCCACCTTGCTTATGAGTCGACATTTCAGAGGGAAAATATTGTAAATTCTCGCTGAGTAATATATACATTCTGTTTCTGTTTAATTCAGATACGAAATTGTTCATTATTCCATTTTCTCATTGCCGTTTGTGATGTGTTTTGCTGTTTATATGTATTGTTTTTGGATGTCTTTGTTTATCCACGGGGGAACATGTTTTTATTTTAGTCGATCTCTTAGTCCCATGTCCATATCCGTATCGTCCAGTCTTTTTCAGGCGTTGATTGACAATATTACTTAATAATGATTGCAATTGAGATTTACCGGATACGGATTGGACTGAATTATAGCCGTCAAGCTAAAATTAAAGGTATTGAGCATCTTAATTATTTTGAACTGTTGATAATCATGTCATTACTCTTGATAGCAGGAGTAGAACGTAATCCCGGTCCTGCGTCCGAGTTTTCTGTAAGTTCTAACCCCAGTCATACAAATAAGGAACAATTGATCGTAGACAAATTATCAATAGTGCATTATAATGTTCAGAGTTTAGGGAACAAAATAGATCTTATTGAATCAGAACTTTGCCGTTTCGACGTAATTTGTATAAGTGAAACGTGGTTAGACGACCGAACGTCAGACGAAGATATACGTATTGACAACTTCAAATTATTTCGGCGTGATAGACCAAGTGATCACCATGGTGGTATGTGCGTCTATATTCGTAGTAATTTATTTTCTAAACGAAGGGATGATCTGGAGTTGCCGAATATTGAGTGCATTTGGGTGGAAGTCTCACTTAGCAATAAAAAACATCTGATAGGTACGTTTTACAGACCTCCAAATTCACCGAATGCAGTTCTGTCATCTATTGAAGACTCGGTCAGTCTGGCTTTAGACACTAACATACAAAATATTTTACTAACAGGTGATTTCAACTTTGATACTTTGAAGGAAACTTCATACAGAAAAATACATGATTTGTGTCGACAATTTAACCTTGATCAGTTGATCAACGAACCAACACACTTCACAGAAAACTCTTCATCTACAATCGACTTGATTCTTACTTCTAACAAAAATAATATTATACTTAGTGGTGTTGGAGAACCTTTCCTTGAACAAAACGTAAGATACCATTGTCCTATTTATTGTGTTTTAAATTTCATTAAACCAGTAAGTCCTTGTTTTAAACGAAAAATCTATTTATTTGACAGGGGTGATTATCAAACTTTTTCAAACGACCTGATGGACACGGACTGGAACTCACTGAAAAGTAATGATATTGATACATACGCGGAGAATATAACAGACCGGATTACCTTTCTAACCAATAAACATATCCCGAACAAAATGATTACAGTTCGTAAAACTGATCCACCTTGGCTAACAAATAATATTAAGAAACTTCTACGGAAGAAAAAAAGGCTGTACGACATATATAAAAAATCAAACAGCCCTAGTCATTGGGATATCTATAAACGCTTTAGAAATCATGTCACTAGTGAACTACGCAAGTCAAAACAGAATCAAATTGACAAATTATCAGAAAGGTTGGTTAATTCAGAAACTGGACAGAAGGATTGGTGGAAAACTTTAAAAGGTTTTATAAAGCCCGATTTGACAAATTCAATACCACCCTTGAGTAAGGATGATAAAATTTATTCAGATGATAATGATAAAGCCAGTATTTTCAATGATTTTTTTAGAGACCAGACGCTTTTAGACGATAGTCAAGCAACTCTTCCACAAACGAAACCTTTACCCGCCCACAAGTTAGACTCTGTTATTACCACACCCCAAGAAGTTGAATCAACTCTAAAATCACTTCCGCTTCGAAAAGCATCTGGTCCTGACTTGATAAATAACCGACTTCTCAAAGAACTTGCACAGCCTCTCTCTCTTCCTCTCAGTAATTTGTTTAACTTTTCATTAAATCATGGACTAGTACCAAAAATTTGGAAACAAGCGAACGTCTCACCCATACACAAGAAAAATGACCCATCCGATGTCTCCAATTATAGACCTATCTCCCTCCTAAGTACAGTGGGCAAAGTTCTTGAAAAGATTGTTCATAAACATTTATTCAACTTCCTTAACGCGCATCATGTCATTACAACTCTACAATCAGGTTTTGTCCCTGGGGATTCTACAGCTAACCAATTGGTCGACATATATAATACTTTTTGTAAGGCTCTTGATGAGGGTAAAGAAATCTGTGCCATATTCTGTGATATAAGCAAAGCATTTGACAGAGTATGGCATAAAGGATTGCTTTACAAACTCGAAACAGCAGGTATATCTGGGTCTCTTTTATCTTGGTTTACTTATTATCTCAATGACAGACTCCAAAGAGTTGTACTGCCAGGTGGTTCTTCTGCATGGACACCAATAAAAGCGAGTGTTCCTCAAGGCTTTATTCTTGGTCCTCTATTGTTTCTCTTATATATAAATGATATTGTCGAAGATATTAATTCTTCCATAAGGCTCTTTGCAGATGCTACCAGTCTGTATATCATAGTGGACGACGCTATTCAGGCAGCCGAAACACTTAACTCAGACCTAGAAAAAACTAGTCATTGGGCCCAACAACGGTTAGTAACATTTAATCCTGCAAAGTCTGAATCTATACTATTTTCAAGAAAACTTAACAAACCGTACCACCCTCCAGTTTCGATGGATGAAACTCAAATTAATTAAGTTACGTCACATAAGCATTTAGGTGTTATTTTTTCAAACGACTGCAGTTGGCACAATCATATTGAACATATTAAGACAAAGGCATGGAATCGAATAAATGTTATGCGTAAATTGAAGTTCAAATTAGATAGGAGATCTCTCCAGACCATATACTTTTCTTTTATTCGTCCTTTATTAGAATACGCTGATGTTGTGTGGAATAATTGTGCACAATACGAATCGAATGAAATAGAAAAAATCCAGAATGAAGCCGCAAGTATTGTCACAGGGGCAACAAAATTAGTCTCAATAAATTCACTTTTGTTGGAAACAGGCTGGGAAACTTTGTTATCAAGGAGGAATAAACACAAACTGACTTTTTTCTACAAAATGCAAAATGATCTTTCTCCTGATTACCTCTGCTCACTTGTACCTCCTACCGTAGGAAGTACATCATCTTACCCTTTGCGTAATGCCAATGATCTTCAAATCATACATGCAAATTCACAACTTTATTACAACTCCTTTTTGCCGTCTGCTGTTCGCGAATGGAATGAACTCCCGGAACAAACACGTAATTCATATAGTCTCAACATATTTAAAACCAGGATAAACAGCAATATTAACCTACCACCTTCTTACTATTTCACAGGCAAAAGAATTGGTCAGATTTATCACGCCAGACTTAGAACTAAATGCAGCTCTCTTCGCCAACACTTGTTTTCTAAAAATCTTATAGACAGCCCAAGATGCGCATGCGGTTCTGTGAAAGACAATCACCATTTCTTGTTAGTATGTGATCAGTATACAGACCTTAGGCGGGAATTATTGACTACCGTGTCGGAAAAATGCAACCCTACTCTAGATGTATTGATGTATGGAGATCTATCTCTATCATTAGAAGAAAATAAAGCTATTTTCTTAGCGGTACATGATTTCATACTGAAGTCGAAACGTTTTCAATAAACGAATATTAATCTGTAAGGTTCCTTGCTACTTTTAGTAACTAACTCACAGTGACCTCAAATCAAAAAACCAATACATTTATTTTTGATATTGACGGCTAGCTAGATTAATTTGTCGCGATCGGACCTAGTATTTATATAGTACATTGTATATCTTCCTCCACCTCTTCCCCCGTGGAGACAATAATATATCATAGTTTCATATCTATTTCTTGACATTTTGTTGAAATAGTTTACATTCATTACTTTTCATATAACTTATTGATACCACATACTTTTTTGTTGACGTTTGTCAGATCGTCTCAAATCACAAATTAGTTGTACTGATATGTACTATGGTCTGGGATACAGATTTAAAAAAGTCAAACGACTTTCTTCTCTGGATCCCATTTGTATGTATTGATGTTTTGTCATGTCTCGTTGTAAACGGTAATGTTATATGTATACAAATAAAATAAAAGTTAAACTAAACATGTATGTTGAGGGGCATAAAACAAAGTATACTGGTTAAGAATGTATGAAGACCAAACATAATAATTAATGTCATTCCCGCAAACTGCAATGTCCATCAAATGTCCATAGAATACACGCCGTTTTACAAAACGCGACAAGCATTTTAAAGAATCAGTGCTAATCTATATTCAGACATCCACTATACAGATTAATTTATCGCGATTTGGGTGTATATTGGGTGTATTTTACCTGTTAGTATATATATGTGTAATATACGCTTAATAGAACTCACAGCTACTTGGTAAAACTCTAAACCAATACCATGCAAAATGAATGCGTTTCTCCAAAATGCAATAAGTTTCGCATTGCTATACAGCGGTTTTATATGAACCAATATTCAAGTTTGGTATAGGCGAAAGTTCAGCCGTATATCTTTCCGATGCTAGGCTTACGTCTTTTTGCCATATACAGGAAGTGAGAAACCCGACTAACTAATATCGTACTGCTTCAATGACTCGAATACTGATAGCTCGTTTACCATTTCTGATTTGAACTCGTTTTTGAGTCCCTAGAAAATTCTTCGGATGGCTCAAGAAAACAAATATAGAGACATTTTAGAGAAGTTGTCTTAGTTTGTCATGGAGATGTATATATATTTTTTGTACTCATTAGAATCGCATCATTGAGACAAGTCTAATGTATATACTTAACATCCCATTATTTTATAGACGATCGAAAAGACGTCCCTATATTATCCTATTTGTCTCCTGACCTGGCGCATGATTAACTCTCAGTGGCTTGAACTATCCATGCCTAAAACACATTTGTATAGTCCAAAAGATGTAAGAACCATTGGTTTTCGACTGTACACTTAAATATATGATCCAGACAAGAATGTACATCTGAACACTACGGTCAGATTTCAGTTGATTATATGGGTGTATTTTCCAATAATAATAATAATAATAATAAAAAAAAAAAAACAGAAAAAAACAAACAACAACAGCAAAATAAATAAACAGACAAATAAATAAATAAATAAAATAAAATAAAATGAAATAAAAATAAAAATTATAATTATGAGCTGCAATGTCAGAAAACATACCTTCTTAGATGTGCGCCTAACGAAAACTCAAATCAGCCTGCACATCCCCGCAGCTTAATCAGTCTTTGTAATCCACATAAAGAAATTTTGCATCCTTGGACACCAAAAATACGCCAAGTGAAGATTTACCAAGTAACTACTGAATGCGAAGGCTGATCTGAAACTTCCCTTGGCGTACATGTTCAACGGTACATTGCGACTCGTATAGGAAAGAATATAATTGAAGTTACACCAGTAAGATCACAGTCACAAAGCATAACCTTCATGAGGCAATGAAAGCAAAAGAGATGACGGTCATATCCTAGAATATTGATATTGTATATGTTTTCTAGCGAGCTTGCTGCCGCTGTGGCCGAAGGTCTGCGCAAGCAGGCTCTATGGTACAGCATACATTTCGTTGCCGTCAAACCGAACCGGAAACACATTTTGTTTGCGGTTTGTCGGCTTCTCAAATAATGTAGCAGATCTGTTTGTATTTGCCGGGACCAACTGGGAAAATCCGGTACTAGGTTCGGGTACCAAAATTTTAACTGTATATAGCTTGGGTCTTACCGAGTCTCCGCTTTTCGTGATTTTGTGTATTCTTTGTTTCCAAAGGCAATCTTTTTAGCTCACCTGAGCTACAGTGATCACTTTGTCCGTCGTCCATCCGTCTGTCCGTACCCACAAATGGGTAGTTAGGTGGCTAAGAATTATGGACAGTTTCAATGTATTTTAATGGGATTTATTCCGTCAGCCACATAAAATCAATCTTTTATGTGGCTTATTTTCTGTTAGATGGCTATTTTTTAGCCACATAAGTATGCTTAAATAGTGATGGTAGCCACACCACTGTCCATCCGTGAGAACGTCCGTCAGTCCTTGCCGTGCGTCCGTTAACACTTTCAAACGACAACACCTCCCTCCAAAGCTATTAAAGCAATTTGTCCCTAACTTAGTATGAATGTTGCTTCGGCAGGGGCCATTATAATAGCTAAAATTATGGTGATCTGCCTTTTGGCTTGGTTGCCATGGCAACAGAAAGCTCCCATAGACATATAATGGGAAAATGGTTAAATTACATTTTTTCCTTAACCAATGAAGTAATGCGAACCATATTTGGCAGTTATGATCATTGGATAACTGTTTACCCAGTTCCTGTGTTTTATGACCAGTGGCCATTTTGTTTGGTTGCCATGGCAACTTTAATTTTTAAAAAAGGACTTTTGAATGAATTCTACACCAAAACCACTGAAGAAGTATGATTCTAATTTTGTACAAATGTTGCTTGGGTAAAGACAATTCAAAATGATTAAAACTATGGTGATCTGCTTCTTGGTTTGGTTGTCATGACAACAGAAAACTCCTATAGACTTATAATGCGAAAATTGTTAATGAAGTGATGTGAATCATATTTGGCAGTTATGATCATTGGATGATTGTCTACCCAGTTAATGTGTTTTATGACCAGTGGCAATTTGTTTGGTTACTATGGCAACTTTAAATTTAAAAAAAGGGCTTCTTTTTTACATGACATATCCTCCAAAATCACTGAAGCACCATGACTCTTATTTTGTAAAAATGTTGCTTGGGTAAGTACAATTCAAAATAACTAAAACTATGGTGATCTGCCTCTTGGTTTGGTTGCCATGGAAACAGGAAGCTTCTACAGACATAATGAAAAAAATGGTTAAATTGCATTTTCTTCATAACTAGTGAGGTTATGTGAGTCATATTTGGCAGTTATAATCATTTGATAATTTTCTTCCCAGTTTGTGCATTTCGTGGCCATTTTGTTAGGTTTCCATGGCAACATTAAATTTAAAAAAAAAATAATAATGACTACTCTTAAAAAAAACCACTGAAGCAGTAGGACTTTAATTTGGTACAAATATTAATTGGGTAGGCCAGTTGAAAATAGCTGTAAGTCTGCCAATCTGCCTCTTGGTTTGGTTGCCATGGCAACAGAAAACTTCCATATACTTATAATGAGAAAATAGTTGAATTGCATTTTCTCCATAACCAGTGAAGTTATATGAACCCTATTTGGCAGTAATGATTATTGGATGATTGTCTACCCAGTTTATGTGTTTTATGACCAGTGATGATTTTGTTTGATTGCCATCGTAAAATTAAATTAAAAAAATAAAAACAAACAATAAAAGTAAAATAAATGGCAGCTCCACTAAAACTAGAGTAAGAAGTGTTGCAAATTTCATTACTGCATTTGAAGAATCAATAAAACCGAGTCTTCCATTTTCTAATCCGTTGTTTTTCAAGGCAATCTTTGTTTACGTCTGCCCCTGTGCTGTTTACATGTATAAAATCATGATATTGTTAAACAACTCTTCAGAAACCACTTAGCCAATTTCCAACATATTTCACATTAATGCTAATGTTGAAATGTGATGGAGAGTTTGTTCAAATCATCACGCTCCATTGACTGTCCTGCCTAGATATTCTTCTTCAAAACTAAGAACTGATTAAATGATGATCCTTTCATTAGTTGCAATAATAGGATTGGAAAATATTACACGCTGTGCGGTTTGGGCACCCATGTCTTACCATACTATGCTTATTCCCCAGGGGCTACAGAGGGAGAATATATATTATTTTGAATATTTCTTTGCTGCGATATGATTGGGCACCACACAAAAAAAGTGCAAAAGCCGCATCTGGTCCACGGTACTTTTAACCCTAGTACTGGGCCACTACAATTCTTTACACACACATCCCAGCACTGGGGTGAATCACCTGTCTTTTCTTAAGCCATCGCAGCATGTTGGTTCGCGGCCTCCCTGGATGAGTCACCTTCAACCCCATTGACCCCATCTACTTCATTCCAATCGAATTTGTAGACAGAAGTCGAGGTAAGGCAAGTTGAGAGTGATTGATTACGAACACACAGGGAGAATTCTATTATGCGCGCGACCCGTGTGTCTTTCACCAATTACACCCAGCCTAGCCACTACCATTAAACAGCCACAGCAGGCGTCATACTCAGACAGATGAGACACACCATGCACCAACCACGACCAATTATTATTTGCTGCTCAGTATTTATATAACTACCCTTTTTCTAATCGAAAAATAAATAGTTTGTAAATTTGCATTTTCTAAATATTTTCTAAAAGTGTTTTAAGAAGGCAATTCTTGCAGTTTTCACCCTTTTATTTTAGGAAATGACTTTTGTTTTAATTTAACTTTAAAATTTAAGTTAACTTTAATTATTCTAATTAATAATAAGAATTATCATTCTTAAATTTGTCTAAAAATATTTTAAGGGAGGTAATAAAAATCAAAATATTTTAAGGGAGGCAATAAAAAATCGTAAACGTGTAAACGTGCAGGCTGGCTCTTACTAACATGCTCAATCACATTCTGATAAGAAAGTAGGTCAACCGGAAGTGAGCTTAATTGTCTGTATTTTGATATTTTGGAGGCAGATCATTGACAAATACAAACTTGTTGAACAACATTTTGGGTCTTTTATCTTTTTTTGAAAGGCACTTAGTGCCTGTGCCTTTCCTTTTTCTATTAATTTCTTTTTTTCTTGCTCGCTCAAACCAAACTGTTTAGTGTGTGCTTTATATTTTAACTCATTATATTTGTTTTGCTCGTCTAAAACTGTTTTAAATTCCTGATCTGATATATGCCCATCGTTTAAAGCTGTGGAAATTAAACTTTTGATAGAATTTAATTTGCTTTCCCCTAGCGTTTTAATTTCATAATGTTTCTGTGTCTTTGGCATTAATTTGCGCCTCAAGAACTTAACACAAACACCCATACAACCACAGACAATTGCAACAATCTCTAACGGTAACATAACAGGTACAGCTAATCCAACACCAGCCATGATAACACTTGCAGAAACTAATGCAGAATCAACTCCATCTGTAATATCAATTCCCCTTTTATACGTCTTATACAATGCTTTTCTTGCATCTCTCTCTGTTATTAATTGTTTCTCTATTTCAGAAATCTTTTGTAATCTATAATTCTGTCCATCTTTAGTAGGCAACTCTGGATATAACGGCGCAGTTGGCTGTTTCATTTTTATTGTTTTTTAAAAATATTTCAAAATAAAATAAAAATGATATCTCATACTTTAACAAACTTTCAAAAGCCATTCCAGTTGCAAAATTACATAGATAACAGAGACAGCACCAAAATAATAGGATTAAAATCTATCATATACTGGGTTGGCTGGTATAATGTCACAGGCAAACAATATCTAGCAACCAAAAGCAAAAGGACTGACATCAAACCAGGCTCATATAATTTTAATGACCTAAGACAGATTTTTTCTGATGAATCTGTTATCTTGTCTGTGAATTACACCAACAGATTTGTCACATTAGAAACACCACCGAAAAAGGAAATCGAATTGTCCAGCGAAATTTCGTCTTTAATTGGTTTAAAACATAGACAGCTCACAGCTGGTATACACGCAGGACACAAAATGATTGACATCGCCAAAACTAAAGAGCTTCGTGTCTTTGTTGACCAAACAAATATAACAAATAATTTTCTAGATGGTGAACCAAGCACATTACTAGGAATTGTAACAGTTTCTAACAAACTCTTTGGGAAAGTTGTTTCTTGTCGATTTGAATTTCCAATCTTCAAGAAGCTAATAAACGGATGTATAACTGAACTATCTGTGCGAATAACAGATCAAAATACTATTGTTTTGGATAATAATAATTTACCAATTATCATAGAAGCTATAATAATTTACCAATTATAATAGAAGTGTTCATACAATGAGTATATTTGGAGCAGATTACGAGTCAGACTTGCTTGAAATATTGGAAGATCTTGATATGAATGAAAATAGAATTAAAGACCTGAGAAATCCGCGGGATGCAAATGATGCCGTCAATAAAAGATATATGAACAAACGGCTCGAATATAAAACAAAGGATCTAGAAAATAAACTTACTGCAATTCCAACACAAACAACTAACATACAGCAGCAACCTGACGCTACAAAACCCTTTACCTCAGATCTGGACATGGGTAACAACCAAATAATTAACATTGGCCACCCAAGAAACCCAGAACATAATGTCAAGCATGAGAATGATGCGGTCACAGCCAAATTTGTTTATGACTATGCTAAAATCGCTGACAAAAAAATCCTGAAAACAAATGAAGACTTAGACATGAAAGGACACCGAATAAAAGGCTTAGGTCTTCCTTCCAAACTCAAGGACGCAGTCCCATTACAGTACGTCACCACGCGTGTACAGGCACTTACAGATGAAATTGAAAAACTTAGGAAAGGCAGAAGTTTCTCCTTTGAGGAAGACGAAGACGGAATTTGCTGGATCCCCATTTCCGATGAAGGCAGAAATTAAATAAAATTATAAATAAAATATATATAAAACAAAAATAAAATGATTCCAAAAGAGTTTGCATATGGTGCGCAGGCACATTATGCTCACTCGAGTGCGTTCAAAGTAAAAACAATTGAAATTATCAATCAAAATATAATTGTTACATCTGACGGCAAAAACTTTCAGATTTCTTTCCCCGATGTATCAGAAAAATACACCCTTCCATATGTTGAGTCAGATGCTCTTGTCCAACGATGGCGAACACACTGGATTTCATTTTGGTAAATCAGTTAAACTTTGCTATCTGGTGTGCAACGACTGGATGTGGAGTTAAATTCAATAACCATCTGAAAGAAACAGGTATGATTGGTTCCCTGTTCAGGTTTCACGTTTACTACCAAACAAGAAGAATACAAGTTGAAATGGGTGTTGTCCTACCGCAGGACACTAGCTGGAATGCTTTTGACAATACATATAATCGCAGCGCCTATGAAAGAATATGCCAAGAATTCAACGTTGACATAAATGCTAATTGGAGGCAAAAACAGAGTGACAATCAAGGCCTTGGAAGAATATATAACTACTGGACTAATGCAGGATAGCACCCACTTGATAAAGGAACTGAATACAACAGCAAGGAGTATTCGATCACACACGCCACAACCAATGACATACTCCACATAGATTACATTGCCCAGGGACATGAAGCTAAAAACGCCTGGTCAACCTTCATTCTGGATGACTCAAAGGGCTTCACAAAAGCAGGCGTTGAACGTATCAACGACAGCATCCGAACATACTGCTGGGCTATTATTGGTTCACAGTCTCAAACGAGGACTAGCATATTAGGAACTGGCACTGCATTTGATGCACAAAAACAGTTTCTTGCCCTCATTGAAGAGGCAATAAAAAGCCCTGTAGATTTACCCAGCCAAATAGCAAGATATCAAAACATACTAAAATATGCAAGAAGCAAAGTAGACTTTGTTTATGTAATTGGGTTGTATATGTCACCGAGCAATATGGAGCTGCGAATAGGTGCATTCCTATCACTCAGATTGAATGATGAAGCCAATACAGCACCAATTCCACCAAGATCAACATCCACAGTCGAAGGAACCAAAACAAAACAAACACATCCAGAACCAGTATCAGACGTTGCAACAGGTGTTGCCAAAGGCGGTGCTTCAAGCGGCGTCCCAGGCTTTCCTTCAGGCTTTGACGTACCCTCAACCCCATACAAAAACAAGTACAAGACTATGCAAAAGACCACAACCTTCCCCAAAGCTGGATTGAAAAAATCAGTGCAGATCCATCTAGATTTGAAAGATGGCTTGCAGACCATAGCATGGGAAAAAATACACCAAGAGCAACGCCGGACAGGTTGGAAACAAGAACATCCAGATCAACCATTGCCAGATGAATACCCCAGCAGTGAACAACACGAAAACAATAAGACTACACTGATTGTTGGTGGTATTGTTTTAGGCCTTACTGCTTTAATCATTTACGAGATTTACTAATGTATTCCTTGGTTGCTGCATACAACAACCCTGCAACAAGAACAACAACAGCCCACAAATTGTTCCCCAACCAATTAACAACCTTGCTCGTTGCAGAGAGAAGCCATGATACTATTGCCCCAATTACACCAAGCAAGGCAGCAGCTGCTTTACCAGCTAGGTTTGCAAGTAATTTAGCAAGATTATGTAGCTGTTTCTTAACCAATTCTTTGGCTCTACCCTGTGATGGAGGCTTTGGCGGTGTGACGGCTCCTCCTCCTGTTGGAATAACAGCCTCAATGATCGTCCCCATAATCATACTAACGGCAGCTAAAACACTAACTATGGTAATGCCTTGCTCTTTGAATAATGTCTTTAGTCTCTCACCAAAAGTAGAATCTTCTTTCAAAACTTTATTTATAGTTTCTTTTATCCTGTTTATTTGACCACGCAATGCTTCTTTGTTTGCAGTGGCTGCTTCAAGTCTCGCACTTCTTTCATCAGTTTTTTTTTGCTGCTTGGTGCTGTGCTTCCTGTGCTCGCGGTGCCGACTTCGGGTGTATATAATCTTGAAAACCTAGCATGTTTCGGACAAATGCTATACCATACTTTCTTTCTAAATAACTCAAATGATGAGGTTGTACGTCGCCGCCTCGCTTAAATTCCAATGGAATTTCTTTTGAACTGCCGAATGCTTGAACATGCAATAGTCCATCTTTGATTTTAAAGTCGCCATAGTTTACTATAACAGGCTTGCCACCTCTTTTTTCATTAAACAGGATAAAGTTGTCTACTTTCTCTTTTGTTATTTTTTTCTTGCATCTTCTAGTGTGTCTCCATGCTTATGTTTCATACTTTCCATTTGAGTTTCTATCATGCTTTGAGTTTTTTTCATTTCTTCTATAAAAGGCTTCCCTATCTTCTTTATCATCAGCATCTTCAACATCTTCAACACCGCCCTCTTCATAATCTTCGTCACTCATGCGTATGTCGTAATGCCATCTGGGGCTGTGTATCTTTTTGTGTCAAGCGGTGAGAGTGTTGTTTTGTTTACTGTTAGTCCATCTATGTTGTGATGTATTGAACGCTGCATATTCATGCTGTGGATGTATTTCTTTTTGTCGAAAACGGCTTGTTTGTAGTCATCGAAGAGTATTTGTTTGTTGATTACGTATTTTTTTACGCCTTTGGCTTTTTTGATGAGCTGCTCGTCTGATCTCAAAACTGAATAGAGCTTCGGACGCAGCCCAATGTATTCAGCGATTGAAACCCCAGCACACTCGTCTTTCATCTTGCCTATTACTTTTTTGTTTGACTCGTCGTAAAGTTGGTGGTCTTTGGGGTAATCAGAGAAGTCATAATCGTATTTGGATCCTGACATGTCTTTGTATATGTCGTCGGTTTTGATGTCCACAAGCAAGGAGTATGTGTCAGTGTACAACAGGGTGCAGTTTTCCCCGTACTTTTTTCAGGTTGTTGTAGTACCAATCGTACAGTAGCCGCTTTGATAAATCAAGGACAGAGAAACCCACACAGACTGATTTGTTAAGCGTCAGGCTTGTTTTGTTTACATGAATCGCGGATAGTTTATCTGAGAATCTTACACGTCTATTGAAATTGGGCTTGGCTATGATTTTTCTTATTTTTTCTTTCTCAATGCCGTCAGTTCTGACTAGTTTTATGTCGACTCGCTTGCGGAGGTTTTCCATTGTTTTACCGAAGACGGAGTTGTTCATGAGTTTGTAAAAGTCTTTTTCGAAGGCGGACTTTGCTTGCTTTCGGAAGTCTGTGTTGAGGCGGATGTATGTTTCCATCCAGGGCTTCTCATTGAATTCAAGCACCCTGTGCATTTTTGTCACTTTCATACCCAGGGATAGGTAACGCTGGAGGTTTCTGTAGTGGACTACGTACTTTGTCTTGTTCATGAGATTGGGGATAAGTTTGAAGCAGTGCAACATGCTTTTGTTTTCTAGCAGGGTTGTTTGGTATGAGGCCAGCCAAGCCTCTTGTACTGATGTTTTTTTCAGGGGCAAGAGGGTAGTCATTGTGCAGTTTGTGTAGGCGTTTGGGGTATTCCAAATTCACCTCAAATATTCGTTCCTTTCCTTCTTTGCGTTTCCCTATTTTGCCGCTTAGCCTTTGAAGCCGGAGTAGGGAAGCGGTTGGCTCATTGCCCATTCGTAGAGGTTGTTTGCGTCGTAATACATGATATAGTTGGATTCTTTGTCAGGGTTGTAGTCTGCAACGTGTGGATTGTTTGCTTTGGGATGACGTTTGGAAACCATGCTGATTCCACCACGCATGCCTTTTTCGATAAATAGGTGCATGTCCATATCTGTCAACAGTTTCAGATCGCTTTTTGTGTATTTGAGTAAGGCGTCCCAGGAGAGCCCAGGTGCGGTGTAATAGTGCAAAGGATCAAGCTTATATGAGCCCAGGCAGGTTTTCGGAAAGTTTGAAACACATCAGCAAGTAAAACAACGTCAGTCTTTAAGTAAAGGTCGTGGTAGTCACCTAGGGTCTTGCAGTTGAATTCATTCCACACCTGTTGGGCGTGGATATAGTCTGTGTCTTTGATTTTTTCATCGGTAAGCTTGCTGTAGAATTTATCTATGGGAGACAGTTGGGTTTCATTGAACCGGTCTAGACTGTCTATGTATTCATACGGATAGACGCCCTTACGCAGAAGCACATCCGCCTTGTCACCAAACGCACTTTTGGTTAATTTGAAGTCTGATTTATCTCTGGCAGCCACTAACTGTTCCAGCGACAACGACATAAATTGAAAGCTGTCTAGGAGCTTGAGTTGGGCTACGCTGAAGAAGATATACTTTTCTGCGTTGTTTGCAATGCAGGTGATGTTGCCTTTTGCTTTGTGGATTGTTTGCATAATGAGATGGCTGTCGTACTCCCTCAAGTTGTGGAACACCTCTGGGAGTTCTGTCTTGTCAGGTTTGATTTTGAGTTTAAAGTTGCAGGATTTGTGTGCTGCACCTCTGTATTCACCTGTGAAATGGCAGTGGTCTCTTACTTTAGGACTGTTCTTTGTTATTTCTTGTTCGCATATCCAACATTTAGTGGCTTTCTCATAGTCTTTAATGTTTTGCTCTTTCATAACCAATGGTATGTAGTGAGCAAAGATGTTATTGATATTGCTAACCTTACATTCTAAGTGGTTCAGAAATAGTTAAATGACATCTTTACCTCTGTAGATTACAGGTTTTTCAGCTTGACCATCATATCTGACAACTTGATAACCAAATCCGCAAGCTTCGTGTTCATTTGTTATTTCTGATTTATCACCTGCTTTTTCTGTTTTTGGTTTGATTATACTTTCAAAGTCAGCATTAATGACATATGGAATAGGCATTTGGTTTTGATGTTTTTTTAATTTGATGTGGCTGCCTTCTGTTGGCATATCTATTCGTGTTGAATTCGTATTGATGCCATAGCAGTCTTCTTTGTGTTTGAAGAGGAGGTCTTCTTTGGTGTAACCGTATAAGCAGCGGTCGCAGAAGTAGGTTTTGGTTTTGTGCTTGTTTTTGTCAGCGAGCAATCGATTGAGGTTTCTAATCCCACAGCAGTGATACTTTGTTTCTTTTTTCTTGGGCTCTGGGTAGTCTTCATGATCTGCAGGATCATAGTTTTCGTCCACCATACTTTCGTCGTCGGGATCATATGATTCATCTATTATGCCGTCATCATTGCTGTAATCAAACTCTACGTCTTTTGATACAAAAGTAAATTGACTCGGGGGATTTTTTATGGTCGATCAGAGATGTAGTGTGAAAATACTCTTATCTTTTGCTTCTTTGGTGATACTGCATAGCCATACACATTGATCGCAAGATCATTTTGTTTTTCCACTTTTGGTATTTGAGAAAGAGGCGTGGGGAAATCAATACCTTTGAAGTTTAACCTGCCTAGGTATTTTCTATAGCTTGATATTTTGTTCGGGCTGTTCTTGTTGTAATGTAAAATGGACAACAAAGCCCATTCCAGACATCGATTATCATCATTTTGCAGGTTAATTATTGCTTTTTTGTTTGCCAAAACTTCAGGCAAAGATATATATGATGAGCCTTTAAGTGGTTCATACTTCGCAATGTTTAAATATAGTTTGACACAGTGAGCTGTTTGCAGCCCAGAAGCAGTGTTTGTAAATTTCGCAATCCACGTTTGCAAATAAGCGGTTTGCTTGTCGTAGAAATCATTTAACTTTGACCCATCAAAAACTGTACATTGCTTGCCGTGATTTTGGCCAAGGACAAACTTTTGAGTCCCATCGCCTTCATCGTGGAAGAACCCGATAGAGAGACCAACTGAGAACTTGATTCCGTTGTACTCTTTTATGGCGGCCTTGATTTGATCGATGATCAGAGATTTTTTGTCCTTGAACAACACAGAGGGATCTTTGTAAGAATATGCGTCAATTTCATATGCCTTGAAATAATCATACAAGGGCCTGTCAACAAGTTTCAATTCTGAAACATTTCTTTGGGCCAGGACGTTTTTCAATTCATCAATGACGGCTTTTTTCAAATGTGCATATTTTTGTTTTTGGCGTTTTTCCTTTTTCTGTTTGTTGCGCTAAGCACGCTTTTCTGATGACAGCCCCGTCGGCGGTGACGCAGGCGGCGCAGGGGGTGCAGGCGGCGCAAGCGGCGAAGCCTTAGTCTCAGGCACATTCCCAATGCCCTTATACCTTTCCGTAGATCATCATCAGAAATAACACCGTTATGGTGCAGCTGTATTAAATACTCTATACTCGAACTCATTTTTTTTTATATATTGATATTTTTTTTATTTAACAAATAACTTTTATCTATTATAAAAAAAATGGATTGTAAATTCCAAGGAATTGGAAGCCTTAATCCATGCAACAAAAAACCTGTGAAGAATTCCCAATATTGCGCAATACATAAATTCTTAATGAAAAACAATAACGTAAAACCGTGCTTGTGCTGCAATAACAGACCGTATTCTAAACTACAGGTTTGTACAAAGTGTAACAGCAACAAAATACAAAATATACAACGTTGCTATAATGTTGTTAGGCCGTTAAGAGCTGAATGCAAACGTTTACGAAGTATAGAAATAGACTAATAGAAGTACTAAAAAGACAAAAAAATAAACACCAATAATTTTTTCACTGTTTACCATTAACCAAATCATACGCATGATACTTATTCGCTGGATTGTCTTTGCAAGACTTCAAGCCGCGAGGCCTTATGTACATAGGCAGTTTGAGCTTATTTTTTTTTTTTTTTTTTTTTTTGAATTCTTGTTTTAAGGTGGTCTGGAGCCCATACTTCGCCATAGTTGTGCAATGTTTAAACCATCGCTTCGCCTTTTTTGTGTTAACAAGGGCTGTATTTGTAATTGTGTATATTTTGTTTATCTCTAAGTCAGTCCATTTGTTGTACAGGGGAGTCTGCTCCTCGAGCAGTTTATCAAATTCTTCTGTTGTGAGTTCCTTGAGGTTTTCCATTGTTGTTGTTTTTATAGTTACTAAACAAAATAATTTAATTTAATTTTTTACAATATGCAATCTAAAATAATATTGGCTGTGCCGAAAAAGTAATTCATTATAAGAAATAAATTTCCTTTACAACCCCTGGGGAATAAGCATAGTATGGTAAGACATGGGTCCTCAACCGCACAGCACAAACAAGAGAGATTACCCTTGCAATATGCATAAGCAAAGTTTTGCATATTGCGTGGGGCTAAAAAAGGATTATTTTTGCACACCTATTAAAGTACCGCAGAATCCCCAGTTTGCATATATATAAATAGGCATTGCCTATGTTCATGTTACATGTCAATGAACAAACAAAAATGTTTAAACCAAGAAGCGATGAGGAACATACAATAACCGGACTCAACGGAACGATTGCAATAATCAATCATATACACATAAAGAAGAACTTCAACACAGGAAAGATTTTCAGCAAAACATCCTTTGAACAGTCAGCAGAAACAACTAGGGGATGGAGGGAGAGCATTAAGTAATTTTACTCGGTCGAAAGTTCGCCCTTAATGGTGTTGATACTGGAAATTATAAATATGTGCCCGGTCCATATAGAGTTCTCTACCTCATCTCTGAAACATTACAGCAAAACAAAACTAAAACAAAACAACTTAGATGAAATAAACTATAGGGAGAGCTCAATGGCAACGTGAAACTAGGAGAAAATAAAACCTCTTGGAATCACGAACGGCCCAATCACAGACAACATGAATCAGGTGCCAACTTTCTGAAACAGAATGAGGAAGGAAGCATCTTTTAGTCTGAGGTCTGACTTACCGTCTTGCAATTTTAGATGAAAACAAAGTTATAAATCATAATTTGGGTTAACAACCATCCATACAAACATGTGCGTGCAAACAGTGTAGACCCAGATCAGACGTCGCAGTACGTGGCGTCTGATAAGGGCCTTCGCTATTTGCCACTCATCCAGCAATGATGTAAGGTATATCAACAGTTGATAAAATAGGCATATAAACAGAAAGACATAGATAGATAGATAGATAGATAGATAGATAGATAGATAGACAGATAGACAGATCCATCCTATATGGTGTACATCTAACGCCGCATTCTGTCACAAAGTACCAGGTATATTTATCGTCAAGGCAATATTATGCTATGTCGATGGGTATTCCACAATATAGGCGACTCATGAAAAATATATGTGTGTGACAATCCTTCCGGAATAAATATCATCTTTTAGCTGTCTATTAGATTATGATTGCATGGGCTCTGAGATCGGAGTAAACAAAATGTATAGAAAAAAAGGTAAGAGAAAAGTCCAGGGAGTGCCACAATCGCAAACCGCAGCCCTTCCCAGACACCAAGAGGAAGAGGAAACCGACAAATCCAAACAAGCACAAATCGAACAAACGTACGAAAAGCACTAAGATTAGCTCTCTCTTCCCCAAGCGAGGTAATCGCAATACTAAAAGGACTGAACAACACAAGAACAAAATGACACATGGTAAGACATACAAAAAATCGTCTCGTAGAATGTAGAATAAACCAAAAGCAACAAAGAGTAAGACTAACACCGGGACCACCGCCTTAGAACGGTCAGTAGAGTAAACCACAGGGGGGTGGGGGGGGGGGGGCGGTTAAAGCACTTTTACAGCTAGCTAACTTCACCCTGGGTCCCGATGCTACTCTTAATACAGAAATACATAAAAATTCGGTTCGCATAAAGGCTCCCAACTCAGTCAATGCATCAAAGCGAAAACATAAAAATCAAATTAATCACTATAATAAACAAAGCGAGTACTCATGGCTAATTCTACTGTATGCCAGAGTAAATGAAAACCAATAGTTGAACTACGGCGGGTCAAGCCAAAGACATATCGTCAAGCCCCAACCCACTGGTTAATGTTATACGAAGAGGCCGTCATTGAGTCTGAGGCCCGAACCACCGTCGAGCAATTAAAGAGTGAAGCATAGTCATCAACAATGACTGGGTGGACTAGGCATGCAGTCTGCAGCATAATATCCAGGCTATAGCCAATTCTTTTATAACGGTTAATAAGTTTTCTGAATTGCTCCGAAAAGTTAGATTTACCTACTATTTTTCTAAATCTGTACACTTAGTCACCGTAAAATTCTGGTTCCGATATATCTTGTTGCAGAAGTGTTTTCAGACTGACGCTATATTTTTCTAACAAGGCACTGTGTCTGCGATAAACTTTCGAAAACGCCTGACGAAGTTTAAAATAACAACAGCCCTGCCTAAGAAGTTTGGCAGTAAGGGCTTTATTACGGTAGTTAAAGTCATTAAGATTTGAAGAAGCTCTGGCGAATCTAATAAGTTGAGATATGTATACGCCATATGAGGTACGCCGGGGGACATCGCCATCCAGAAAAGGGAAATTGACTATATCAAAATCAAAATCGTCCCGTTTCTCATAAAATTTGGTGGAACCTGTACCATTAGATATACGTACATAGATTCAAATCCAAAAAATGTGCCTCGGTATCGGAAGAATTTGCTCTATTTAATTGGAGTTCTGTAGGTATATCCAGTCCACCATTTGGTCAAAGTAAATATTGTCAATATTTATAAAATCATCAAGGTATCTTGAAGTTGAATTGAAAGCCTCAATAATGTCAGCCTGATAAGTTGCAAGTAGTTGACTCAATGGCACTTACCAATTACTCCTAAGCATTGATAATGCAATTGAAAAAAAAAATACTTAACACAAGTTTCTGGTACATTTATTGACGAGAACCTTTCATGGACACCACACAATAACTATCTATGATTTTTTATATCAATGAAAATGTCTCTTTTTAACAATTAGCTGCGTACGCATAAAACGCATCTGTTAGATTATGGGTGTAACACATAGGGAACTACACCGTGGGCTACTATTGAAAGACTATCAAAATGCAAAAACGGGCTGCTCGCACTATTTCATCACCGTGATTTAAGAATTGGGATGGCTATCTAGTCCAAAAAGAGCCCAGTCTTGCCCCCACTTTCCGTCCATAACCTCGGGCATAACGGACAGGCACCTCAATGATGTCATTGAGGACGAGCTCTTCCTGGTCTGGCCTGTCATCGTGCACTTTAGGGCCCTGGGATGGTCACCCTAAGATTTTGTCTTCGGGTGTCGTTGGGGCGATAGAAGAGGGGCACCAGCTCGTCGGGGAAGTGCTCCTTATGGTAATGGAATAGCATCTCCTGTGCTCGGTTGCACACCTTCTGTCTCGAAGTCAAGATAAGGTCCCCCGGCTTCCATACTCCAATGAATCTTCCCCACCCAAGGCAGCCGGGCAGCGCTTTCCGCATCGCTTGGCACTGAACCTTGTCCGGCTGCAGACGGATCCGCTTTTTGAGGGTCTTGAGCCTTCGGTCTTTGGCTCTGTGGTCGGTCTTGAGGTCCTCATAGTACCCGTTTGTCCGCAAACAATGCTCGCGGAGCCAGGCGTGTGGCATCTCACCGGCGATCGGGGGCGGCTGCCCCTGGTCGCCACAGCAGATAACCTGGACGCCGCGACCCTTGAGCCAGCCGAGGAAGGTTTCCAGAGTGGGGCGAGGCACTGTGCAGACCTCGTCCCAGATGATCACACGGGGAACGAACTTCTGCCCCATCCTTTCGGGCGTCCACTCTGTCTGGCCACTCAAGCGGAAGAAGCTGTGATAGGTCTGGGCCTGGACGCCCCTGGCCCGCATTTCTTCCGCCAGACGGTGGGTCGAAGTGAAGACAAAAGGATTCCTCTGGCGGAAGAGCTCGATCGCTCTCGTGGTTTTGCCGTGCCCCCGCCACCGTTTAGGTAGCTAAGGCGGTGCCTCGACAGCGGGTCGTCGTAGTGCGGGGCAGTGCTGGGAGGGAAGGTTCTTGTCGACGATAGCAGGCCTTCATATCGATGCTGACGTGTAATAGTCTATCGAGTTCCACAGCCCGCCGTGTCCGTGCCGGTCTTGGCCGTCCAGGAGCCAGACCGCTAACGGTTTGCCGCGGGTGGCCTCACGGATTGCCTGCCAGACGTCGCCTTTATAGATTCAGAACTCTCTGGACCAGGCGTGACCGTTGTGGCAGATGAGCTCCACTTCTCTATGCAAGCCCAGGTATTTGCAGCTGTTGTATATGTCCTCCCCGGGAGGATGATCGCCCTCTTGACGATCCTTTCCAGCTCTGCCACGTCGTCAACAGTCGCGCCACCTTCGTGTACTCTCTCCTCCCACTTCTGTATTTTCTGTCGCCGTGCAGGTGTAAGTCCCTGGCCTCTCGAACCGCCCTCAAAGTGCTCCACAACTCTCAGGGCCACACAATTGAGCTCACTGTCTTTTAACGGCGCGAGGTAGGCGGTTCCGGATCTCTGATGGGGTAGAGGCCGTAGGCGACTGCGGTGACGGGATAGGCGTTCTGATAGTATACTTTATCGAGTCCTGTCAATAATCCGGGCCTCGTCTCCCGAGAAACCTCAACGACGGCCTGTCCTTTCTTTTTCTCGAGACGGACATGGTCGAACTTATCTTCGAGGACCCAATCGCCCTCAACACGCTTATACAGGAATTTGAGTTTCAGAAGGAAATCGCCCTCTGGGCGGTTACCTAGCAGCCTAGCCACCCTCCCGTCTGCCATGCGAGCGTCCAGAGCCAGCCGGCCCGCTCTGGCTATCATTCCGTCAGTGATCTCGACGTCACCCGGGTCCTTTTCGACTCTCCATGTCGAGGACATCGCCGTGGGGCCGTCGACCTCAAACTCTGTCTTGCCGTCGGTCGGAAGTTCAACCCACTGGTCGGCTGGAAGCTTCACCGGGTTAGGGACTGATCGTCTAGGTCGACAAATTGTTGACGTCACTCTGGGTCGGGCATGCTCCTCAGCAGCTCATCGATATAGTCGTCCAGCAGCGGCGGGGCTGGCCGCTGAGGCGTCTCCTCCGAAATGATATCCTTAACGATTCTATCGATGCCAAGTCACCCACCAGTGGCGGTAGGGCTCGCTGCTGGCGCTGTCGGGCCGGGTGGGCCGCTGGGCCGAGGCGAGCCGCCGACGCCGCTGGGCCGGGGTGAGCCGCCGACACCGCTGGGGCTGCTGCGGCATCTCCGAAAGGAGTTCCTTGATGAAGGCGTCGTCCAGGAGCGGCGGTGGGGCTGGCCGCTCACGCCGCTGGGGCTGCTGCGGCATCTCCGAAAGGAGTTGCTCGATGAAGGCGCGGTCCAGGGGCGGGCGGCGGGGCTGGCCGCTCACGCCGCGGGGCTTTGTTGGGTTGCCGAGGCAGGTATAATGACGTCCCTCGACAAAGGTGTCCTTGCGTGTCCTCTGACTATCCTAACGCAGATAAAAGTTCCGGGTGAAAATAATTTATTCGCAGAGACGGCGCACGAATAAGGAACTGTATAGGCAATGCGGACCTGTCTCTAAATGGGGGGATCAACCGCACGAACGCACACGCACGTATACGCAATGCGGACCAGTCTCAAAATAGAGGATTTACCGCAAGAACGCACACGCACGTATACGCAATGCGGACCAATCTCTAAATAAGGGATTACGAACGAACGCACGCGCACAAGTATACGCAATGCGGACCAGTTTCTAAATGAGGGATCAACCGCACGAATGCACGCACGGGTATACCGGCAGCGAACCAGTGTCTAAATGGGGGATCAAATGCCGCCGTGCCCCAAGGCCGGCGAGGGTGGTTGGCCGTCCCAGGGCACGGAGAGTTGGCGCCAGGGTTCCCGGAAAAGTCGCGTTGGCGCCCGGGGCTCGGATCGGAAGATAAAACGAATAGAGACCAAGATCGGACTGGGGCTTGGACTCGAAAACGGCGGGCCTGAGATATGATTGTAGGCCGGGGGCTTTGGTATTGCTTCGCAATAAGAATGACGGGCCTGAGGTACAATTAGGGCTGGGGGCCTTAAATCAAGGGATAGCAGGACTGAGGTACGATTAGGAACTGGGGGCTTGAATTAAGAGATAAAACGAATAACGAAGTCCAGTCCGATACCTAGGGGAGGCTTGAATCGGGAGACAACGCGAATAGAGGCTAAATTCGGTCTGGGAGGCCTGAATCCAGAGACAATACGAATAGTGAAGAGGTCCAATTAGATACATTGCTGCTCGCGCTCTTCCGCTATTGGCTTTGTTGCAGAATAATATTGATAAAAACAGCACTTCTTTTACATTGCCTATATATGTGCATTGTGTTAGAATTATTTGTAATTTGTGTAAATGTAAACTAGTGCTGGCTAGCAAATACATATTTTAAATAGAAACCTAAGTTAGTGTTTTCATAATGAAATTTATCGAACAATAACGGTACTGTTAAATTCGGCTCATTATTTTCTCTTCTCTTCCGGATTTTCACAAAGACAACGAAAATCTTCACCATTAATATGATATCAAATTTCGTAAAAAGTTTATTTTCTTAGTGTCTCAAAATGAATAAATACAGTAAGTTCTATTGTTATCACCAACAAAGATTGGGAAATTTGTAAAATAGACATAATTTGTGGCAGATGACATTCTGTGTTTTCTCATAGAAAATAAGTCTGACATTTTGTGTAAATCGTCGGCAAAACAGGCGATGCACATGAAATGTCAAGACTTAGTTTGAATGAAAAAATCAAATCAGTCAAAATATCGTCTGCTGCAATTGTGACTGGCGCTATAAGGGTAAAATCTATGGTTACATATTTCACTTCCTCATTCCTACCATTTTCTTAAGCGAAGCGTTTATTCATAGTGGGATAACGAATTATAAGCAAAGGTTAAGTGCGCTGAAACAGTGCTACTTCAAAGTGAATTTTAGAAAGAAAATTTAAAAACATGGACGTTGTTCCAACATGTTTGGTTTTGGTTATAGTTCTTTTAGCTCTACTGAGTTTGTCAGGTAAGATTTATGTCCATACTAACGAAAATGTTGACATATCCTATCAGTAGTGACTGCAATGTTTGGCTTTAACCTTCACCATTCTTTGGGTAGATTCAGCAGACGACATATAGATGATATGTTTCTTAATTTTCTCTTTAAATAGTTTTGACGTTTCATGCATATTACTACCTTAAAAGACAATAAGCATGAAGTGTCAAATCCTATTTCCAAGGAAAAGTAAGAAAAATATTTCAAAATGTCGTCTGCTGAAATTTTACCCAGAATGATAAGCGTTAAAGATGTCCGACTACGTTAGGTTATACGTGAATTGAGCGGGCTTGTAACAAGAGTGCGGATGATAGTTTCGAATTTTGTTTGCTTTGAATATGCTAAACCTGCCTGTTTACTACCTGTTGTTGTTTCAAAACGCTTACGCCTGGTCAGTAGAGTTAAGATGCCCGATCGGGAATCAATAAGCTTTGGTGACCTTTCTAATTTAAGTGATAGATGTTACTATTATTAGTAACTTGATACCCAATCGGGCATCGTTTGATCATTTTTAGTATCCTTAGAAAACGAAACAAATGTATCACAGTTTTTGACAAATCTCGCCCAAATTTTAAGAGCTAAAAATGAATAAATTGTCTAACTTCTGATCTTTCAGAATTTTTTTAAAGTGCCTAGAAAAAAAAGTTATGGGTCTGTGAAGGGCTGCGGTTTGTGATTGTGGCACTCCCTGGACTTTTCTCTTACCTTGTTTTGAAAACAACATTTTTTCGCACCTCTGTGTATCCCGTTCAGGAACACATTAGATTTGTGACGTCGATTGAAATACAGATGCATCCCGTTTGGGAACACTGAAAATTATGTTGCCTGATCAGGATACGAATAAGATTTAATTTGCAAGCTGACTTTGAATATTTAACAATTTTTGATTCTTCAGAGTTTTTAAAGTTCCATTGAAACATTGATTGCCAGTTCTTCTGTATGTCTTTGTTTCATGAAACGGAAGCAAAATATCTTTAAAAAAAAAAACAACAAAAAAAACAACAAAAAAACAAAAAACAAAAACAAAACAAAAACATGCTTCTAGATAACTAAATGACAAAAATCTTATAAAAATCGAAGAGTCAAAAATAAGCATATCTCTTCAAGAAGGGAGTGTATTAAGGAGGAAGTCTATCTTCTTTCCTGAACTGATCAGAAATTTCAAACCAGGAATTTACTGCTATTTAATTTTATAAAACACTTTTGGTTGCAGCTTATACAAAAGTTCTTAAGATTTGCCTTCCCACTAGGTGGAGAAAAGTGAAAGCTATTTCGCAATGGAAAGCTATTTCGCAAAGGAAATTGAGTACTAAATAAATCTATATGTATTAAAAAAATGTACTCAAAGAAAAGTAGATTGTATTTGGAAACAAAGAAAAGATTACAGAAAGAAAATGGGAGTTTCGGTTTTATTGAGAGTTTTTATAAGCAAAACTTTAAACATGCACATGTGAGTACACATGTATATGTCAAATATATCATGCGCTACATCAGATATTTGAGCGAACTTCATAATTTTAGAAAGGAAATTGTTTCTGCCGCAGGATAACTGAATTGCACGATCATCAGATAAGGTCTACCGACTAAGGTCGGTTGACTTTCTAAGTGTGCCATATAATCATTCTGTGTCGTCGTCCGTCCATCCGTGGTCAGTAAGCGAAAATGTCATTGCGCTTAAACAGTTGGTAATATTTTGATAATTTTTGTCATACCGACAAGATATAGCCAATATGCTTGCGAAATGTCATTTTTCTTTCACCAAAGTAATGTCGAAGCAAAAGAAGTGTGGAATTATGGAAATCGCCGTAGGTCTTCAACCATATGGGACATTTTGATCATTTGTTTTGTATATGCATTAATATTGACACAGTCAAGACAAAAGAACTGCAAAATGCCACTTGTCCTTTGCCGAGGCAATGCCGAGGCCAAAATGTTACATTTAGCAAAACTACACACAGCTCTTTAAACCTTAGCAAAACTTTGATAACTTTTCGCACACAAATTAATACTGACAATATCTATCCAACGGGTTTGCCAAATGTCCATTTTTACTGAACGAGACAATGCCGAGGCCGCCATGGATCTTCAACAATATGAAATATTTTAATAAAATGTTGCATACACATTAATAATGACAAGATCTAGTCATAGGAATGCCTAAAAGCCCGAGGCTAAGAAGAGGCACAGAATGAAGTGTGTGTGTGTGTGTGTGCGTGTGCGTGTGCGCGCGCCTGTGTGTGTGTTTGTGTGTGTGTGAGTGAGGGGGTGAGGGTTGGGTCGTGAACCTTAGCGATAGTTGTTTCTGATTAAATTATTGATGTTAAGATGTCCTTAGAAGTTAATAGGCGTGAATAGAAAAACCTGCATTCTTAAAATAAAATCAGAACTGTGCAACATGTGTTGAAGTAAATTGGCCGAACTACTCTTAAAAGTTCTTGGACTTTCCATTATTTGCCAGTTAATAGCATTTACAATTTCAGAACAAGAACATGTCTTCTAGAAAGCCATGGTTTAGGGACTATCAGAGAATGAAAGATTGTCCAAAGTTGTTTGTTATTTTCTTTTATCGAGTTTTAAAATTTTCTGTAGGACATAAAGATACTGAGGCTCTGGCATATTTTGTTTCTTGATGTTTGCTCTGAAATATACAGGAGATGTCTTTTATATCAGAAACTGAATGCTGCAAAGGTATTTTCCTGTACTGCAAAAACGTTACTGAGACAGCGACGTATGTTAATGTCAATGATGTGTTAGCTGCAAGTTTTACAGATGTGTTGCAAGTTTTCGAACTTTTCCATCAGAAGTGTTCCCCTGTTGACGTCAGACCAAAATGTCTTCGGTCTCCTATCACTGATTAATAACTTTCATTTATTTTGTGATCTTTTCAGTTTTGATATTCCATATTCCATCTTATAGCTTCTTGTTAGTACTATTTTCTCAGGCTGAAACAACCATTTTTGTAAAGACATAATGACGTCACAAAGGCTGTTTAAGCATTGTTAAATCCCTAAATTCTCAGAGTAAGATATTTTGTCTGTTCACAGGCTGTTGATAGTAACTATTGGTTAAAAATATTTACCCTCATTTCGATTAAATGAAAATCTGTGATATTACTATTAACATTGATTAGATGTAAACCTTTTAGAAGAAACTGTCAAAAATAGCAATTTTGGTGATGTGAAACCTAAAGCAGTTCGGTTATTTGTTTTGCACCAATACTTAATATTACTTATGAATGTGTTTTTGTTCAGGTTGGTCTGTCCGAATATGTGTTTGCTGAACATTAAATTCGATGTCAGCAAAACTTTGTCCGGAAATTCAGTGGTACGAGGTTCATTCATTAAATAATGTGCACACCACTATTTCTTTAATGAATGCATATATGACTTTGCAATTCTACCAGTTTGTACCTTAGCATTTGTGCACTTTACATGTGCACTTTACATGTGTATTGGTATTTGCATTGTATGACCAAACTTGGCATGGACGCGAAGTGATAATCAATTAGTCAAATCTTTAAGGGTATAGGAAGAGTATAAATAGTGTATGAGCAAAATACGATGTTTGTGTTTATATATATATATATATATACATATATATATATATACATATATATATATATATATATATATATATATATATATATATATATATATATATCGTTTGCTAACAGTAGGGACAATTCTCGAGATGGATCCTCATATGGTTTTCATGGAACATGTTATTAGAACATGTAAAAATTATCAGTCTTTCATTTTCAACTTAGACATTTTTCCTTCTGAAGTGTTTAAAAGTGCTTTCAACCTCATTAACTTGAAACTAGTCATTCATTTAATAACTTAACTACTGTACACATTTGTAGTTTTGCTTCTGTCCTTACCAGGTAAAACACCAGACGTTTCCAAACGGGAAGAATTGTTTCCCAGTCTGGCAATACAAATGGCATGTGTTCCTGAACGGGATACACTGATGCGCAGAAAAAATATTGATTTTAAACCTGAATAATTTTTGTTTCTTTCTAATCACTTTAAAAAAATTCTGAACGGTCAAAAGTTATAGAATGTATTCACCTTTAAGCTCCCAAAAGTTGGTGGAGAATCGTCAGAAACTGTGATACATTATTTTCGTTTCCCAGTGTTGGCCCAGTCAGGCGCTACGTTTTGTGGTGTATGATCTGGGTCTAGACTGTTACCCAGGCATGTCTGTCCGCATATTTAGGGTAAATACATTAGTACCAGAAAGGTTCTGTAATCATTTCAACACCTCATGTAGTTAAAATATTAAAGTTGATTTAAGGGATCTTGATGCACTTGCACAGGAGGTAACTCGTTCAATACTGTTATGTCCCCCATCTGAAAAGGGAGCTATTCTATAAGGATACAATAGTGTTACCCAAAGAAAATAAGTGAACTCAGGAAACGACACAATTAGATCCAAGCCTTCTTTCTAAAAAAGGAATTTGCTCTTCTGAAAGGAGTGCTATAAAGGAAAGATTTAGCGACCTTGGTGAGCAGATCCTTTCCTTTAGAGTAAACCCCTTTTTTTGAAAGAGGCTTGGTATGCACGGAAGCAAATAGAAAGTCACACAAAATGTCTCCTTTATAAACAATGGTCGAAAATCTACCAGATGTGTCAGATCCCCTTAACACACACACACACACACACACACACACACACACACACACACACACACACAAGAAAAACAAAAAACTCTGAACTTTATGCGCAGTCTTATTTTGTAAATTTAGATTCTGTAACGTGCAGCGCATGAAAAAAGCAATACATTTTCTGAAGTGGACTCTTCCATCTTTGCATTTGGTCATGTCACTGTTGTCGATAGTTGTTCTGTCAAAAAGTCATTAACAGACTGGCAAATATTGTAGAAGCTTATAAGAGGGGTCATTATGGACGGTCTCATCTTGAGCTACACTGTTTGTATAGGTATTTGTACCGGTTTTTAGGCTTAAAAAGGTTCAACTGATGTAAATTTAACCGCCCTCTTATCCATTATTTAGTAAACACTACAAATGGAAACCGAAACTTTGTTTTATAAACTGTTTAGCGGAACAAATGATGAGACTTTATAAACTGCAGTGTCTTGAGATCACTTTTTAAAGAAACGTTTTGGTGCCAGTTCATTATTCAATTTGGCTGCCATTTATAAAACAGAAAATCATGTAATCGTTTGCTGCAGGTAATGAAATGTAATTCCATGCCCGTAAACCCATCTCACGGACAGTTAAGCTTCGGCCAATTTGGTCGATTATGAATAGACATAGGTTCCTGTGATAGAGGCGCTAAGATCATGCGTTGGCGAACAGTAAGCATATACTACCTAATATGCTACACCTTTGTGTGACCAACCACACACCTATTTAGATAATGCTTAGATGAACACTTCACTTCCTTTCATTGTTGTTGTGTGTATAGGTATTTTAATGTGATAGTAATGGTTCTCAAGTTTTGTATCTTACACAAAAATAAAACACTACAGTCGGAAAGATATACGGATGACTTTTTGTAGATATAAAGCCCGGATATAAGTTCATACAAAACCGCTGTGGAGCTATTCTAAACTAATTGCATTTTGGAATAAATGCATGCATTTTACATGATGCCTGATTTAGGTTTTAGCCAAGCAACAGTAGGCTATATTAAACGTACAGTACACTAGACCACTACGTAGCTTAAATATTTATCCGATATAGACTAAATTGTGAAGCAGTTAAATAGTACACAGGTATATACTGACAGGTAAAATACAACCGACTCGCGATAAACTAATCTGCACTGTTGAATATTTAGCACTGATTGTTTAAAATTCTTGTCGCGTTTTGTAAAACGGCGTGTATTATATCATTATTTTTTTTTATAAACACGTATGCTTAGGGGAATTACGTCACTTATTATGTTTGGTCTTCATACAGTCTCGCCGAGTATAGTTCGTCAAGATAGGTTTTGAAATTATTGACATGAAAAAGTGCGCGGCGAATCCCATTAAGACTTACGTAAGTATAATTCCCTGTTCTATACGAATATTGTTTATAGAAAAAATCAAAAGCACGAACGCCCTAAAGGTGTCTAGTAAAATTTAAAATGTGTCATTTAAAATGGTGGCGTAAAATTTGAAATCAAACTCTCTCTCACGCGTTCTCACACGTTTATCGTAGTGGATGAAAAACGGTGTTAAATCGTTTCTATATATCTTCTAATAATATGCACATGAGAAAATAAACATTTTGCTTTCTGTTTTGAGCATTTCTTTTTTTTTATTCTATGATTGTAACCTGCCTGAAAACACTAGGTTTTGTATACTTAGAATTTATTAAGTATCAACTAGGTCTCCAAAGAAACGTGCAAGTTTTCGCGAACTGCAACGTATGCATAGGTGCTGTTCAGTTGTTTTATTTACAGACATGGCAAGACTTTCTTCCTATATCAAAACCAATCTTTTATCTTTCTGATGCTAGGGTAGCAAGAAGTTTGTACTGGAACCGTACTATGATGTTTCAGGACACTATGTGTACTTAACACAAATTTGTAATTTTGAGCTGCATCAGAATTAAGGTGTATTTTTTTGGTATTCATATCCCGTGCTGTGTCAGAAGATAAGGGTGAGTTTTTTTTTTGTATTAATATCTCGTGCTGTATCAGAATATAAAGGTGAGGTTTCAATCGGGATACGTAGTTTAAGCGGTTTCTGCTGACCATTCCAAGGTTGTTGAGATATTCGATTTTTTTTATGTCGGTTATTGCAATTTTGGCATTGAGGTTTGCCATTATTTGCTCCTCATGTCCTATTTCTTAGGAAAACTTTGTGCTATGCGATAGTGGTCTTTCCAAGGATAACTTCAAATAATTGTTTTTACTTTCAATTACAAGTCAGTCTTGAAAAATATTAAGCTTCCAAAACGTGAAATCGTGAAATGTCAGTCCAGCTGTCTATTATTACTGCAAAATCAAAACTACATCTTCCTCAGCATGGCTTTAAGTTTTCAAAAGCAATCTATATCCTTTTGACCTAGCGAAAGCCAACTAGTACTAAATTAGAACGATGGAAAAAGTGATTTCAGATTCTTTTAGTTATGTGAATGATGATTTCATTTGATGTGGTCAGCTTATTGTATTTTGACTTGCTGTATTTACTAAACTGTTTAATTGATAGCGACAGACATTCTTTTAGCCCTAATTATGACGACTTCATTAGACATTTTCTTTGATTGTACAATTGGCGGATCAGTGCAAAGATGAGCAATTCATACTGACTTTGTTCTTTAGTTATAGGCTATTTCCAAACAAACTTGGACTGTTTTGCCATCTTAGCGACAAAATGTGGCTCTTATCTGTTTAATAATTTATCGTTTATTAAAGGATACGCTGATACAGACTGCAACTTAAGCTGCCAAGATGCTCCAGAGAATACAACAGGACCAGTTTGTAATGAGACGACACAGGTGTGTTTATTTGGATGTCAGGAAGGCTACGTTGGAGAAAGATGTCAGTTCGTGTGCAAAGACAACTGCTCCATTTGTATAGTCGATGCGTAAGTTTAAAGCGGAATTTTCTTTTTGGCTGATAAAGAAACAGTATAGGTATTGCGCAAGAGAAGGAATACTATGCTAAAATTCCCATTTCAGTAAAACAATCTGTCTTCAAAATCGCGTTAGAAAAAGTAACACTTGATTTAAAGAAATCAAAATTATTTTGATAGCTGTAAAGTATTTCGTATTATCAAACTTCAGCTCTATAGTTCAAGGGTCATTCCTTTTAGAATCGATTAAATATAAATCAGTATTGCATTGTGCGAACCAATTTTGATATCCTCTGATATTTTCTCTCATCGGGAAGAACGTATATCCGTTTGGCTGTTGTAATGATTTGCTGCAGTGAAATAAAAAGAAATCACATCACTTGTTTACTAGCCATGTGACCACAAAGCAATACAAATACCTGAGAGAATACAATATGGAACAGACAGTCAATGACAATTTGTGCTGTAGTATTGATAATGCTTTCGATACTTTGTTTTTTAAAACATGTGATTGCATGGCCATTTGCAGAAAAAAAAAATGTATGGCTTCTAGAGATGTAGGGTAAATCCCAAGTAGTCAAATTGATTTGTAAACTGTGTTTGCGACAAATATTACGCTGCTAACACAACTGCCGTTATGTTTACATAATTATATTACACGTTATACCTAACTTGTACATAAACATACATATGGAGGGACAAGAAAACCGAGTCTCCGAATTTCGTTGTTTTATTGTTTTCTTTGCTTCCCAAACCAACTTCTAGATTTTTATTTTTCTTCCAGTCATTGAAAGATTCATTTGATTTTATTTTAGAAACATCTAACGTCAAGTTTAGCGTTACCATAGATCAAACATGTATTGATATGTATATTACTTTGGTTTGTGTAGTGAAGCTTTGTACTTTGTGAACATTTTGGAATGATCTGAAAATAGAATATTGCTCCTGTTCTTTAACAGATTCAATAACACTTTATCTGCTGTTTTCGCTTTCTTTTGTGCGTTCTTTGCTCTCAAAAGAGCCTTCATTCTCACTATTAATAATGGAAAGCAATTGTCGTAATCCAGCTAAATAACAAATGTCGGTCGAAATATGATTAATTTCGGACAAAGTCAAAAAAAAGAACGGCAGAAAATGGCACCCTGTAAACTTTACGAATGTTAAGCTAAGGTACTAAATACATGCATAGAACCATTGTAATTTTTTTTTTTTTTTTTTTTTTTTTTTTTTTAACATTTTGGCGTGCATCGCTCAAATTATATCAGGTTTGTTAGTTACTGCTTATTTTGTTTTCATACGCTTTTTTCCAGAAATAGGAGAATGTAATTCAAACCACTGGACTTCTGACGTTCTTATAATGTTTAGGGTAAACGGGATCAATAAAATAAAATGGAATTGCTCTAATGTTAGGACAGTTATGGTGTTGAGTTACATAGGGTAAATACGATACATTCCTGCTGTTGCTTTTATTTCGTAAAAGAAAATTACCAAACTCTTATTCATTTCGCCTAACACTAAAGAATGTTTTAAAGGTGCACAGAAAACTGCAAAGGTACATGTGACACTGACACTTGCTATCAGAACGAGACATGTGTACAGGGATGTTTAGATGGACTGTACGGACTAAATTGTTCTATACCATGTCTGGAGAACTGTCAGAATTCTACGTGTCACAGAGAAAACGGGACTTGCAGTATTGGATGCAAAGATGGATTCTTTGGTGACCAGTGTGAGAATCGTATGTATATACTCAGGCATTTAATACCGTTTTAGTTGTAATATTTCACTGACATTACATTTTCTGAAGATACGAGAGTAAAAGCAACGATCACCGTGTACGCACACTTATGCGTCCCTGTCTTAACCTTTAAAAATTTAATCACATCTACAGCAATAAAAACTTTGAAATAGTGAATAATGTTTGACATTTCATGCCTGCCTAGCAGACGATTCACTTGAAATATCAAGTCTTAATTTTTCTGACAAATAACAAAATCAATAATGGAATGGCTATTTTTAGCCAAATAAGAATATAAAAATAGTTATGCTATCCACATAAATAAATAACAATTCGTTAGAACGTCCGTCCGTCTGCCCGTCTGTCCGTCTACATCTTTGAACGACTTCTCCTCTGAAACCCCTGGGCCAATTGTCTTCATGTGGAGCATTGTGTTAAAAGGGAATTGAAAATTTGTACAAATGGTCACGGTCAGTTAAGTAAAATGGCCGCCATGCCCATATATGGTTGTTCTCCAGAAACAAGGCTGAATCCTGTTATATAACACTCAATGTCTACCAAGTATGTTCAAATGTTGATCCTAGGTTGAACGTTGACCTTTTCATGGCAAGGTCAAATGTGCGTCCCTATGCATCTATACGGGAAAATATTAAAAACATCATTTTCTCTGAACGTATTAAAAACTAATGGCTGAAACTTACATTGTATAATCAAAGTAGCAAACGCGTTTAGTTACACTCAAATTTTTGTCCAATTGGGTTATCTGCCCTTGTCAAAGAGCTATATACCTGTATACAATCCTGTGACTTTTAAACATCTTCTTCTCTGAAACCGCTGAGCCAGTTGTTTTCAAACTTCATATGAAGCCTTGTGTCAATGGGGATTGAAAATTGATATAAATGATCAGGGTCCATTCAGGAAGATGACCGCCATGCCCATATATAGTAATAACACTTTAAAATCTTCTTCTTCAGAACCAGTTTAGCTTTGAGGCCGATACATAGTACATAGCATTTGGGACTCAAGTTCTGCCAATTTTGATCAAGTGATGATTCTAGGACGACCTTTGACCTTTTCGCGGCAATGTCCAATTTGCGTTCCGATACTTTTGTACGGAAAAAAATGTTTATCTCAGATGTATTAAAGACTAATAGCTGAAATTTACGGTGTATGACTGAAGCAGTGAACTTTAAGTTACACATAAAATTTTGTTTACCGTGAGTTATCTGCTCTTGCCACTGGGCTTAATACAGTTATTCAGGGACATCTTGTTTTATTTTCATTCATATAATCATTACGAAAACACGCCTATTCAAATATATAGAACATTTCACCTCCAAAAACTGAAAATTTTCAGATAAAAACTGAGATTTTTTTTAATATTTCTGCTCAAAACATAGATTGTGGGTACTCGTTAGAACCGCCTTGTCGAGGCGGTTCTAACGAGTACCCACAATCTATGCTTTTGAGCAGAAATAACAAAAGTAATGTATAACCCTGTAAACCCCAGTTTACTATATAAAAGGGGGGTTTAAGGAGGTCAAAATTATATAGGTATGTTTTCGTGATGTAAGCCCGTTCTGATGTCTTAGAAAACTAAGGTCGGCTTAAACCGGAATTGGCGAGGTGGGTAGAGGGGGTGGGGGAGGGGTCGTTGCACCTCAGCATAAAGGTATTGCTGTCATTTGAAGAATCTCAGTTAAACCGAAACTCCCATTTTCATTTGTTATGTGGTCGGTGTTTTCAAAGGCATTATTAAAACTTTAATCACTGCGCTCAATGTTGGATATTTGAAATTTTATATTAAAGACACTGATGAGGCCTTATGTGGATCAGACAACTTGACCTGTCAGCTGTTTTAAAATTTTGTGAGTGTGCCCATTGCGCTCAAGGGTCATTCCTTTGAGAATCGATTTATGTAAAATAACTGTCAAAAAGATAACATTTGGAAACAAAGAACACACTACGGATTAGAAAAGATTAAAAAAGGACCTATACTGTAGTCTGCGACCCAACCCACCGTCTTGCAGTTGAATAGGCAGTTACAGTTATTGCACGACGGCGGTTCGGGCCTCAGACTCAATGACGGTCTCTTGGTAAAAGTTTAACCAGTGGGTTGGGGCTTGACGATATATATCTTTGGCTTGGTCCGCTGTTGTTCACTTATTGGTTTTTCATTTACTCTGGCAAAGAGTAGAATTGCTATAAGTACTCGTCTTTGTTTATCATATTAATTTGATTTTTCACTATTTCTCAATAAGATAAAACATTTTGGGTTTGCAAAAAAGGAAAAATGCAACAACTGTAATTTTCAATTTAATATGTCTTGTCTAGAAGCTGTGGGTAAGTAGGATATTATTCCAAAATATATTCAACAATCTCCCTCTGATTTATAAATTAGAGACATTTGAGTAAAAGTATACCGTAATTTTGACAGTAACGCGAGTTTCGTGTGGACCTTTTATTTTGATTACAGTACACAAATACACTCTTTATAGAATAACCCGTCAAGATATTGCCACTTAAAAGAATAGTCGTGCACCATACAAATGAGTGTCTATAAAACTACAGACAAACAGATTATTGTCTAAACAGGCTAAACTGAAAACTAATGTTTAGTTTAAAAAAAATAAGAAGATATACAGATAAATAATTTGTGTATTTTTGCTAAGACGTACCTTCACAATTTTCTGAAATATTGAAGTATACCTTTTAACAGCTGATTGTCTAAACATCTAACATCAGAAAACAACTGCTAAGTTAGTGAATCGGCTAACGTTTGGCCAAAATATAATGACAAATAAAGACATCTGAAGTGTAACATATGTTTCAAAGAAACACGACCATCTGAAAACTTTAAGAAATTAAATTATAAAGGAAGTGTAACATATATGTATGTATGTTTTTGGTATAGAGCAAGTACATGAACATTTTCAATAAGATTATCGTAATATGTCTATATAGTCGTATGTTGTATGTTCAATTTTACTACTTGTGGAAAGTATAATGTAATGAATAGGTGACAATTTATTTCGGAAAATGATGCGCTAAAACCTCCCCACCCTCTCCCCCCCATCCCCACCCCTTTAAATATCTAACTCTTGTTCACAAATATCCTAATACAGTAACACCGTGTCATTAGCTCTTGTTGGACCATTCATGTAGTATTTGTAATTAACATTCAGAGTAACGTATGTTTCAATTCACATATAATGGAATGTCATTATAAGAGTTTTCTTGTAATACTGCAGAATAAATCATATCACAAAGTACTCAAACGAAAATATCTTTCCGACTATTAGTTGACAATTTTATGGGAATATATAATGTTAACATCAACGCACCACTGACGTAAAAAAGATGCATGGATTCGGCAATCATACAGATATACCAGTATGTATGTACGATATACGTAATTTGTATTCTTAAAAATATTTCTCAACCTCATTTTCACCATTATGAAAATTGCATTTCTGTTACACGTTGCAAATCACCACGCTTTCACCACCAAGCAAAGAGAAATGAAAAATAATGTTGCTGTTGCACATCCTTACCTAGCGAGGAAGTCATGTAGCAAGTTTGGTTAAATTCTGACCAGAGGATTACGAGGGGACAGCGTGCAGGACAGATAGACGGACAGAAAAATAATGTTGCTCTCGCACACCCTTACCAAGCAGGAAGTCATGTAGCAAATTTGGTTATATTCCTCCCTATGGTTAAGAAAGATAGTGTGAAGGACAAATAAAGGGAAAGACATAGGGACAGACAGACGGACGGACGGAAAAGTAATGTTGCTCTCGCACACCATTACCAAATGTGAAATTCATGTAGCAAGTTGTTTTTAAATTCCGCTCAGTGGTTTATAAGGACATGAGCGTGACGGACAGATAGACGGACAGACAGACCGAAAAATATGATTGCTCTTGCACAGGCTTACCACTTGGGGAAGTCATGTAGCAAGTTTGGTAAAATTCTGCTCAGTAGTTTTGGAGGAAATATCGTGACGAACAGATGGCCGGACGACGGATTGACGGACAGAGAAAGGTTGCTCTCGCACACCCTTACCATGAGGGTAAGTCATGTAGCAAGTTTGGTCAATTTCCGCCCACTGGTTTAGGAGATAGGGTGACAGACGGAGAGGTTCACAGTATCCCCATCACAAAAAAAAAAAAAAAAAAAAAAAAAAAAAAAAAATATATATATATACTAATAGTGAAATTCCTTACGTTTCTTTTTTTTGTCAATAAAATAGAAAGTATATATACACGCGGGACAGTTATATAAACCACAATGACAGTGTAGTTTCAAACCCGTTATTGTCAAATTTAGATATTTATCCGATGTAATATACGTTACCAAAGGTAACGTATGTTTCGGTACACTTGACCGACCTATCTGTGTGCGATATTCCATGGGTAGGAATATGCATAATTTATTTACATCAACAAATGCATCCTCAGCTTTGAAAATACAAAATTGCACATGAACCGATAATTTCAATGAAGAATACATTCTTAACCTTCATGCAGGTATTTCAGGATAATTCGGGAAAAAAAAGTATGTTTGCCAATTGAATTCAAAACACATGTGCCTTGATAATATAGCTTCTAGTTTCCCGATGACATCACTATACAAAAAAAAAAAAAAAAAAAAAAAAAAGAAAAAAAAAATAAAAAAAAAAAAAAAAAAAAATAAAAAATAAAACGTGCCATATACTTATATCCTTACTTCTAGTTTCCCGATTACGTCACTATACAAAAAAAAAAAAAAAAAAAAAAACAACAATAAAACAAAACAAAAAAAACAAAAAAAACAAAAAAAAAAACAAAAAAACAAAAAAAAAAACAACAACAAAAAACAAACAAAAAAACAAAAAAACAAAAAAAAAAACAAACAAACAAAAAAACGCCTTACATCCTTACTTGCAGCGTATCTGGCGTTTTGTGTAATCTTAGTAACGTATGTTTAGTACCGTATGTTTCATTTCAACTTTGCAATGCTGTAGAAAATGACTGATTAGGTGCTTTGCAAAGCTTTTGTTCATGCTCCATATATCATCCGTGAAGATTTATGCCTAAGCGTAGTATGTATGTAGATCAAAATGTGACCTATAAACTCAGGTGACGTATGTTTCATTCTTAAATGTCCTTGTAGTTTTTTTTTCAGTGAAATCACAAATGGTTTGAAAATTACTTTATTTTACCATATCTACTTAATTTCATGTGTGTCAATGTATTATGTTATTTACTATTCTGTGTAATCCTCACAGTGACGCCAAAAGAGGCATCACTTTTTATGGTAGTTTGGCGACATCCGATAATTCAGAATAGCAACGTGGTTAAGTCCTACAATAATTTGATGGCCATGCATACATATGCTGAGTACATGGTTTGCTCAAAGTAGCAACAAAGTAAAGACACCATGAGTGCGTGTTAGGTTTGCAAGTTGAAAAATCTGATTGGCGACAGTAACGTATGTTTCATATTAGGGTACTTTAGGCACAAGTGTGTAAATATTGCACTGCATATTAAACTAATTGACCATGTCTCCGTTTGCTTACATCATCCTATACAATAAAAGAACAATATAATTAGTATATCAAGTCTTTTTTATTAGGAGATATACTTAGGAACATTAATTGGCTCGTTTTATTGAGAAAGAGTGTTTTATATTTTCGCTCTGATGCATTGACTGAGGAGCCTTTATGCAAACCGAGTTTTTAAATGTATTTCTGTATTAAGAGTAGCATCGGGACCCAGGGTGAAGTAGGCTAGCTGTAAAAGTGCTTTAATGCCCCCGGTGGTTTATTCTACTGACCGTTCTAAGGCGGTAGTTCCGGTGTTAGTCTTACTCTTTGTTGCTTTGTGATTCATTTTACTTGGGGAAGAGAGAGAGACAGAGAGAGAGAGAGAGAGAGAGAGAGAGAGAGAGAGAGAGAGAGCTAATCTTAGTGCTTTTCATACGTTTGTTCGATTTGCGCTTGTTTGGATTAGTCTGTTTCCTCTTGGTCACTGGGAAGAACTGCGGATTTGATTGTGGACCTCTTACCTTGTTTTCAACTATAACTGGGGTAACAACTTTATGTCTAACTTGCCGCAGAACATTTTGCAATGATTGATAAGGGTTCTGCTTTTTAGCTCACCTGAGCCGAAGGTTCAAGGTGAACTATTGTGATCACTCACCGTCCGTCGTCGTCGTCGTCCGTCTGTCTGTCCGTCCACAATCTTTAAACAACATCTCCTCCTAAACCACTGATTGTAATTTGACCAAACTTCACAGGACTGATTCTTGGTTAGTCCTCTTTCAAAGCTGTTCAAATGGTTTCGGTCCATTGCATATCTAGGTCAGAAGAGCTAAAATAGATTTTTTTTAACTAAACAACTTTAAAAATCTTTTTGTCAGAAACCACTCGACTGATTTCAATATAATTTTGCAGAAATGTTTCTTTGGTGATCTTCTACCAAGATATTTCAAGCTATTTGGGTTCGTCAAAAAACATGGCCGCCAGGAGGCGGGGTTTATTTTCCCTATATATCTATATAGAAAACTTTAAAAAGCTTCTTGTTAGAAACCACTAGACCGATTTCAATATTATTTTGCAGAAATGTTCCTTTGGTAATCCTCTACTAAATTTGTTCAAGCCATTTGGATTCGTCAAATAACATTGCCGCAAGGGGGCGGGGCTTATTTTCCCTATATATCAAAATAGAAAACTGAAAAAATCTTCTAGTCAGAAACCACTAGACAGATTTCCATATAGTTTTGCAGAAATATTCCTTAGGTGATCCTCTACCAAGATTGTTCAAGTCATTAGGATTCCGATTTCAATATAATTTTGCAGAAATGTTTCTTAAGTAATCCTCTACCAAGATTGTTCAAGCCATTTAGATTCGTCAAAAAACATGGCCGCCAGTGGGCGCGGCTTATTTTCCTTATATATCTATATAGAAAACTTAAAAAATCTTCTTGTCAGAAACCACTGGACCAATTTCCATATAATTTTGCAGAAATATTCCTTTGGTAATTCTCTACAAAGATTGTTCAAGCCATTTGAATTCGTCAAAAAACATGGCCGCCAGAGGGGCGGGGCTTATTTTCCCTATATATCTATATAGAAAACATAAAAAATCTTCTTGTCAGAAACCACTGGACCGATTGCAATATTATTTGGCAGAAATATTCCTTTGGTGATCCTGCACTAAGATCGTTCAAGCCATCAGGATTCGTCAAAAAACATGACCGCAAGGGGGCCGGAGGGGGGGGGGGGCGGAGCTTATTTTCCCTATATATCTTTACAGAAAACTTAAAACTTGTCAGAAACCGCTGGATCAATTTCATTATAACTTGGCAAAAATGTTTCTTTAATGACTCAATACCAAAATTGTTCAAGTAATTGTGATTCGTCAAAAAACATGGCCGCTAGGAGGTGGAGCTTATTTTCCCTATATTTCTATATAGAAAACTTGAAAAAATCTTCTCGTCAGAAACCTCTTGACCGATTTCAATATAACTTGGCAGAAATGTTTCCTTTGTGACCCTTTACCAAGATTGTTCAAGCCGTCTGATTTGTCAAAAAATATGGCTGCTAGGGGACGGGGCTTGTTTTTCCCTATATATCTATATAGAAAACTTGAAAAAATCTTCCTGTCAGAAACCACTGGATTTCAGTATAACCTGGCACACTTGGGGTGGGGTGGAGGGGGCAGGGCCATTAAATTTTATACAAAAATTTTAGAGCAGGGTACTTGGCTGAAACTTCAACAGTAAGTATGCAAATATGTTTGCTCAGGTGAGCGATATAAGACCATCCTGGTCCTCTTGTTATTTAGAAAAATCAGTTTTACAAACAGCCCTTCTGAATTGATAAACTAAGCCAAGATTGCATTAGTTTGTTCAATCATTAAGCTGAAGTAATTCCAAGCCAACAATATATTTGAAATTTAATTAGAATGAAGGCAATAAAACCTAAAAACTGTTTAAATAGTTTATGATACCGATAAAATGGAAGTAGAAAAACGCCAAGGAAATGCTACATTCTCGCAAGACATCGGATAAAGGCTGACATAAAATTGACATTTCATTGAAAACAGGACAATTAAATCAGAAAGAAATTAGTGCACCATAAATATTATTAAGGAACGGTCGACAGCGCAGTTATTAGACTCTTAAATCTAATCTACCCGTACTTCACCATAGTGCATTTCATTGCACTCAATCAATATATTTCAATGTATTAAAGACTAATAGCTAAAACGTACAATGCGTGATTAAAGTTGTAAAAACTTTAAAGTTACAATCAAACTTTTGTCCAATGCGAGCTATCTGCAATTGTCCTTGGGCTATATACGAGGGTAGTTCAATAAGTTCGTAGAACTCGGTATTTTTCTTTACAATTCAAGATTTCTTTTTTCATTTTTGTGCAGTGTAAACCTTTGTCAGTTGAATGATAACAGCCGTTCAGTCAACACGAACATTGTTTTCTCTTACTTTTTGTGTGAAACCTATACCCATAGGCAAAAATGGAAAGTCAGAATATTGAGTTAAGAGCAGTCATAAAGTTCCTCACTAAGGAGGGTGCTAAGGCCAAAGAAATCCATTAGCGCATGGCTGATGCATATGGTGATAGTAGCCCAAAGTATTCCACAGTGGCAAAGTGGACAGCAGAATTTAAACGTGGGTGAGACTCCTTAGAAGATGACCCAAGGCCAGGTCGCCCTGCTGATGTCATCAGCCAGGAGATGATCGACCGTGTTGAGAGACTTGTGCTAAATAATCGCCGAATTAAAGTTGCCGAACTTGCTTCAGAATGTGGTATTTCTAATGATAGTGTTTACACTATAATCCATGAACATTTAGGCATGTCAAAAGTATCTGCCAGGTGGGTACCCAGAAACCTGAACATGCAATATCGTCAGCAAAGGGTGGAGTCAAGTCAAGAACTTCTAGAAGAGTACAGTGCCAATCCAGAAGACTTTCACACTCGTCTTGTAACAGGAGATGAAACTTGGCTACACCACTGGGACCCAGATACTAAAAAAGAGTCCATGCAATGGAAGTACCCTGGCTCACCCCCACCTAAGAAAATTCGTACCCAACCATCAGCCAGCAAGGTAATGGCCACGGTGTTTTGGGACTCCAAAGGGGTTATATTAATAGATTACAAGCCTGCTGGTACTTCAATTGCAGGAGAATACTATGCCAATGTCATTAAACAATTAAGGGTTGCTATTAAAGAGAAACGAAGGGGAAAGCTAGCTGCTGGTGTCCTTCTTTTGCATGATAATACCCCTGTGCACAAGTCCAGAGTTGCACAAGCGGCTATTCGTGAGTGCAAGTTCGAGCAGTTTAATCACCCGCCATACAGTCCAGACCTGGCCCCAAGTGATTATTATCTGTTTCGAAATTTGAAGTCCCACATGCGTCGAACGAGATTTCGGGACGATTATGAGCTCAAGGCTGCTACAGAGGCTTGGTTTGAGGACCAAACAGACGACTTTTATTTCAAAGGCATAGACTGCTTAAAAGAAATGTCGGCCAAATGCATTGAAGTAAAGGGGGATTTTATTGAAAAATAATGTTCAAACCATCTTCCAATCTGTGAGTTAAACCCCGAGTTCTACGAACATATTGAACTCCCCTCGTCCCCTCGTACATGTATAAAATTGTATAATTTAATATGGTTTCTCTGAAACCGCTTCAGCAATTTTCACCAGATTTCATATGGGACCTTCTGTCAAAAGGTTATTGACAATTTATTCGAAAGGTTCCGCGCTACTGAACAAGATGGCCGCCATGCACATATATGGTAAAACAATTTAAAAATCTTCTTCTCCATAACCAAGAACGCTTTGAGGCTTAATCATGGTATTCAGCATCGGGGACTTTGTCTACCAAGATTGTTCAAATAATGGTCGTAGGCTGACCTTTGACCTTTTTACAGCAAGGTTAAATTTGCGCCCCAATACATTTATATGGAAAATATGTTGAACATTTTCTCAAAATGTATTAAAGACTATCGGCTGGAACCTAAAATGTATGAAGAGATATTTAAAACATTTTAATTACAGTCAAAATTTTGTCCCTTGAGGGTTATCTGTCCTTGCCCCGGGACTATATACAAGTATAAAATTATGTAATTATTAAATGTCTTCTCTGAAACCGCTTGGGCGGTTTTCACCAGATTCCACACGGGGCCTTCTGTCGAAAAGGTATTGATAATTTTTTCGAATGATTCCGCCCCCATATATGGTAAAACCACTTTAAAATCTTCTTCTCCAGAACGAAAAAAGCTCTGAGGCGGAGTGTTGGTATATAGCATCGGGAACTCAAGGTCTATCAATGTTTTAAAAAGGCTGTTGTAGGTTGACCTTTGAACTGTTTACGGCACGGCCAAATTTGCGCCCAAATGCTTTGTAATGGGACAATGTTGTAAACTATTTTTTCTCATTATGTATTAAAGACTATTGGCAAACACTTACCACATATGATTAAAGTAGTAAAACTGTTTAGCTACTGTCAAAATGTTGGGCGTTGTCTGCCCGTGCCTCTGGGCTATATGCATGCATAAAATCGTAAAATGTTTAAAAGTCTTCTTCTCTTAAACCGCTTGAACAGTTTCCAACAGATTTCACATGGGGCCTTCTGTTGACAGTTTGTTCAAATGGTTCTCCGCCATTGCAAAAATGAATGCTATGCGCATATATGGTAAAACACTTAAAAATCTTATTCTCCAGAACGAAGAAGCTCTGGTGCTGAATCTTGGTATACAATATTGAGGACTCAAAGTCTATCAAATTTGTTAAAATTATGATACTAGAATGACCTTTGACCTTTTTATGGAATGATTAGATTTGTGTCCTAGATACTGTGGAGCTACTTGAAGAAGGTGCATGACATTTGCAGATATGCAATAACAGTTTTTATAAGGTGAGCGAATCATGACCCATGGACCTCTTGTATATTATTTTTGAAGAAAACTCGATTTTCTAGGATATCAAAAACGGGCTTATTGATCTGAGGGAACACAAAAATGAAAATAATACTGCACTATGTTGAGGAACGGGAAGACTTTTACGGCCGCAAAACGACATTTAACAAGACCAAGTCGAAGTCAAAGTATAAGCATGTGCGTGGCCGAGTGGTTAAGCACTTGTGACGTCGATTCACAAGATCCTCCCTCTAGGCGGAATTATGACTGCTTGACGCTTCATTGCACAGAATTTTTCATTATCAGAAAGAGACTTTAAGGGGAAGGTATACACTTGGTACGTTTACCGCCACTTTTTTTCTTTTACAAGTCAGACAACTTTTATGAACTCATGTTTGCTCTCCTGCGAAAAAAAAAAAAAAAAAAATAAATAAAAAGCAATCTACTCTGAAAAGAAATAGGATGCTCCCGTGGAAAGCAAATTCTTTCTTTATAGAGTTGGCTCTTCTTATACAATGGTAACTATGGTAAACTGCAGTTGATCTCCCTCTATCGTAGAACAAAAGCAATGAATGAGGTGAGCGTGAGAGAATTATATTTCATTTAGCTGAAAGCATTAAACTTAGTAGGCTAACACTAATGTAGCGCACTTTGATTCTTCGAGAGCAATTTGAAAGTAGCATTTATACTTCGATTAAACAACTGGGCAGGGATCTCAAAACTTTGTTCTTCTCCCATTTATAGCTCACCTGAGCAAGAAGTACTCAAGATGAGCTATTATGACCTGTCGATGCCCGTCGTGCGTCGTCCCGCGTCCGTTGTGCGTCACCCGTCCTCGGTCGTGCGGCGTCAAAAATTTGCTTAAAAAGCCTACTTCTCCTACACCCCTGGGCGAGTTGACCCGAAACTTGGTAGGAAGCATCTGAGTGACTTGAAAATAAAAAAGATGAAAATCGCTGTGATCGGTATTCCAAGTAGGCTAACACTAATTTAGCGGACTTTGATTCTTCGAGGGCAATTTGAAAGAAGCATTTATACTTCGATTAATCAACTGGGCAGGGATCTCGAAACTGTGTTCTTCTCCCATTTTTAGTTGACCTGAGCAAGAAGTACTCAATATGAGCTATTGTGACTGGTCAATGTCCGTCATGCGTCGCCCATCGTCCGTCGTGCGGCGTCAACAATTTGCTTAAAAAGCCTACTCCTCATACACCCCTGGGCCATTTGACCTGAAACTTTTGGTAGGAAGCATCGGTGACTTACTTGAAAATAAAAAAAAAAAAAACAAAAAAAAAAAAAAAAACGAAAATCACTGTGATCGGAAATCCAAACTGGCCACCGTAGCGGAAATCTTCAAAATCTGTTTTCGCTTCTTCTCCTGAACCAAAAGGCAAATTGATTTGAAACTTGGTAGAAAGCATCTGGATGACTTGTAGATCACAATTAGCAAAAATCGTTTCGATCGAAAATCCAACATAATCCGTAATCGCCATCTTGACAATATATTTTTCGCTTCTACTCCTCAACCTAAGGGACGCAAAAGTTGGTAGGAAGCATTGAGGTAATTTGTACAGTAAAAATAGCTAAAATCGTTTTAATCGGTAGTGCAAGATAGTCGCAGTGGTGGCCGTCTTAAAAATCTATTTTTCGCTTGCTGTCCTGAAACAAAAGGCCAATTGAAAATTGACTTAAAACTTGGTAGGAAACATTGAGGCGACTTGTACGAGGGTCCTGCAAAACGTTTTGCCACTGGGTTCGGATTACTTCAGTGCTACGTTTTATCAAACATGCTTTTATTACAACAAACGTCAAAAAGATTGCCTTTGGAAACAAAGAACACACTACAGAACCTTCAAAGTATTCCCCTTTTAGTGAAACACATTTTTGTAACCTTTATATCCAGTCGCGAAAAGCTGATAAATAGTTTTCTTTTGGTATCTATTGGTGACACTGATAAATAGCGCTGCCAAGAGAACTTATAGACGTATACTTATTTCCAGAAAGCATTTTCCACAGCCTTGGAAATACAAAGATGTCACAGGGACTCAGGTCAGGTAAATCAGGTGGATGGTTTAAAACTTTCACCTTTTCAGAAGCCAAAAAGACTTAACAACCTCACACTTATTAGAGGATGCGTTGTCTTGTAAAAGGTGCATCTATTTCAATTTAAAATAACTCGGTCAGTTGGAAAGCAATTTGAACGAAATAAACGGGTATCGTTAGCTATTTAACACACCATTTAAGTGCAGTGAAGCATTTTAAAATATACCTGGAATAAAACTAAGGAAGGCTATTAGTGACATAACTTTTGGCAGGACCCTCGTAGAACAAAAAAAAAAATAATCTAAAATTGTTCCCATCAAAAATCCAAGCTGGCCGCAGTAGCCGCCATCTTGAAAATTTATTTTCGCTTCCTCTCCTGAACCAAAAGGCCAAATGACTTGAAACTTGGTAGGAAACATCAGATTGACTTGAAGATATAAAAAAAGCTAAAATCGTTTCGATCGGAAATCCAAGATGGCGGCCTTGGTGGCCAATTTGAAAATTTCTTTTTCACTTCTTCTCTTGAACCAAAACGGCTATTGATGTACATGAATTCCAACCCTTTTCATTGTCGTAGTTCTGAACTAGAACTGTTCTGCCAAGAATCAATTTGGACAGAAATTAAGGTTAAACATGATACATACCTGATTGGCTTATTTTATAGTTCTGTTACTTCGGACGCTACATTTTTTAATACTTTTCATACTAATATAGAAGTTACCAAAAACCTGATATAAGTTGGGGATTTGAATCCAAACTATCGTAATCTGAGAGATATCACTCATTACAGAATGTTACTACAAATCCTACCAGGCAAGATGCTATCCTTGATCCCATAGTAGTTCCAGACGATATGAATTATTTAGATGCTGGAATTCTTAGTATACCTGATAATATAAGCGATCATAAAGCGACTTATGTAATTATTCATTTCCAATATAATTTATAAGGGTCTTTCACACGGCTAGTGTGGCTATATAAAAAGGCCAATTTCGATCGTTTGAAAGAGAAATGATCAAACTATGATTGGCCTGTCTTAAATGAAGGGTCGTTAGACGACGCCTGGAGTAAGTTTACCGACAATTTCCTTAATGTGGTAAAACTATGTATATCTTCAAATCTTGTGGTAATGAGGCCAAATGACAAGCCCTGGTATGACTCGGAAATACGACATTTTACCACCAAGTGAGATAAATTAAAACGCAAATTGATTAATTCAACTAGTTTACATCAACAACAGCAGTACAGAAAACTTCGTGATAAAGTAAACAATCTAAACAAAAGAAAGAGTCTTCTATCAGTGATTTTTACAGTAATATCAAAAGGCAATTTTGAAATATCATTCGACATTTTGTCAAGAATAATAGTAGTACTAGTTCAATACCCTCTCTCAAAGTATTTCCACCAAACTACCAGAATGATTATAGTTATACAGACATGGAAAAGGCTGAATGCCTGAATGAGTACTTCACCTCCGTTTATTCACTGGATGATACTAATTGTCATTTGCCTGCGTTTGAATTAAAAATGTCAAAGTCAACTGCTAAACTGCTAAATATATCATGTACTGCATCAGAAATGCAGTCACTTATCGGCACTTTGAAACCAAATAAAGCTTGTGGTCCTGATGAAATTAGTAATAAAATGTTGAAACCCGTAGCCAAAGAAATTTCAGTTCCATTAAGCATTTTTTATAGATCTTTCAGGGCGGGTAAATTCTCGGAATTATGGAAACGACCACACATTATACCTTTGCCATAGAAGGGAGATAACTCGGACCCATCAAACTTTTGTCCCGTCTCTTTGTTGAGTGGTATAGGAAAACTACAAGACTGCATTGTTTTTAAGAATATAACTTTTGTCCCGTCTCTTTGTTGAGTGGTATAGGAAAACTACAAGATTGCATTGTTTTTAAGAAATATATATATATATATATATATATATATATATATATATATATATATATATATATATATATATATATATATATATATATATATATATATATATATATATATATATATAACTTTTTAAATGAAAACAATTTGAATTGTAAATATCAATCAGGATTTTTACCTAGTCATTCAACTACTTTTCAGTTGATCGACATATATATTCATATATGTCAAACAATAGATAGTAATCAATATTCTTGCATGGTATTTTGCGATGTGACATAGGCTTTCGACAGTATGGCACAAGGGACTTATTTTTAAATTACGACAGTATGGAACTGACGGGATTTGTTGAATTGGATCTCCGATTACTTACATGACAGAAAACAAAGAATTGTTGTTAGATCTTGCGTGTCAGATTTTAAAAGGGAAAACACCGGAGTTCCTCAGGGCTCAGTGTTAGATCCCCTGCTATTTTTAGTCTATGTAAATGATATTTCTGAAGCCTTACTTAGTTTGACAAGAAAGTTTGCAGACGACAGTTCCTTGTTCTATTCAGGATCAAGTTTAGTAGATCTTGAAGTGATTATAAATCAAGATCTTCGACTACTAGTCTTATGGGCAAAGCAGTGGCTCATAAAATTCAATCCTCTGAAAACTGAAGCAATACTTTTTACTTGATTATTTTTTAACATTTCCTAATTTAATCTTCAATGACACACAAATTAAAATTGTTGCAGATCATAAGCGTTTAGGTTTAACTTTTAGCAGCAATGGCAAATGACAGAAACACATAGATAATATCTTAAATAGTGCTGCTAAATTAGTTGGCATTATGAGAAGGCTTAACTGTAAAAGTGCTTTAAACCCTCGGTGGTTTGCTCTACCGACCGGTGGTCCCGGAGGTAGTCTTACTCCTTGTTGCTTTGTGGTTTATTCTACGAGGCGATTTGTTGTATTTCCGTGTGTCATTTTGTTCTTATGTTTTTCAGTCCTTTTAGTATTGCAATTACCTCGCTTGGGGAAGAGAGAGCTAATCTTAGTGCTTTTCGTACGTTTGTTCGGTTTGTGTTTGTTTAGATTTGTCGGTTTCCTCTTCCTCTTTGGGTCTGGGAAGGGCTGCGGTTTGTGATTGTGGCACTCCCTGGACTTTTCTCTTACTTTTTTTAAATTTACATTAAGCAGAATTGCATTAAATCAGATTTATTTTTCTTATGTCTTACCAATAATAGAATATTCATCAGTAGTTTGGGATAACTGTTCCGATCAAGACGCTTATGCTCTAGAAAAGTTACAAAACGAAGCTGCTAGAACAGTTACTGGCTTGACTAGATCAGTTTCACTTGATAAGTTGTATAGAGAATGTGGATGGGTTGCATTATCTGAACGCCGCAAGAATCAAAAACTATATTTTATGTATAAAGCATTAAATGGACAAGTACCCTATTATATAAGCGATATTATTCCCCCCTCACATACGAGAAACTACTAACTATTCATTAAGAAACCGAGATAACATCACTGTTTCATTTTGCAGAACAGAACTGTTTCGAAACTCTTGCATACCGCCTTCTGTTCCTTCCGTTATGGAATAATCTAGATGAAAATATACGAAACAGTTCTTCATTCAGTTCTTTTATGTATGAAATAAAACGTCATAACTCGACAATCCACGGAGTACCGCAACATTACTTGTATAGTGATAGATATTTATCTGGAATCATGCAAGAATAAGAAATGAATGCAGTCATTTGAATAGCGATTTGCATCATTTCTTTTTTTGCTAATCAACCCATTTTGTAAAATCAACTTAGAAATCGAGAATGCGGGACATTACTTTTTTTGCTGCCCGAATTATTTAAACGAACATACATGACTGTTTAATGAAACCCGCACGTTTCATCCTCTAAACCCGGATATCATACTCTATGGCGTTGTCGAGATGTCTTTAGAGGTCAATATGTCTCTATTCAAATCTGTCCAGACGTACATAAAGGATATTAGTAGATTCTCTGGAAATCAGTGAGTAGACAAATTACTACTCTACCGCTGATTTCCTCCTGTGACATATTATCCACGTATAGAGACCGCAATCCTATTTGCTTATTTATTTATTTACTTATTTATTTATCGTGTTTCATTCAACAAGTACTGCATACTTTAATTATATTACTGAATTTTTTGGCACTGTCACGTGATTGTTGTTGTGTGTTAAAATTGTAGGGGGAGGGCCGTAACAAATGTTGAGAGAACTTGTGGCCCAACCCAATTGCATACATGTATATTCTTCATGTAAAGTTGCAATAAAATATGTTTATACTAAAACCAAAAGCCTAATTGACTTTAAACTTAGTAGGAAGCATCAGAGTGACTTGTAGATCAAAAACAGCTAAAACGGTTCGATCGGAAATGGCCACCGTGGTGGTGATCTTAAAAATCTATTTTTCGCATCCCTTCTTGAGCAAAAAATCCAATTAACTTGAAACTTGGAAGTTAGCAGTAAGGTGAATTGTAGATAAAAAAATAGCTAAAATCGAACCGATCGGAAATCTAAGATGGCCGCCATGGCCGCCGTGTTAAAATTTTTTTTTTCGCTTCTTCCCTTGAACCGAAAGGCCAACTGACTTGAAATTTGGCAGGAAGAGACGGGGTGACTTGTAGATCAAAAATAGCTAAAAGTGTTTTGATCGGAAATCCAAGATGACCCCCATGGCCACCATCTTGAAAGTCTATTTTTCGCATTTTTTTTCCTGAATCAAAAGACCAATTGACTTTAAACTTGGTCGGAAGCATTGGGTGACTCTTAGATTAAAAAATAGCAAAAATCGGACAAAACGGAAATCCATGTTGGTCATCTTGAAAATCTGTTTTTCGCATCTTCTCCTGAGCCGAAAGTCAAATAGCCTTAAAACTTGGCAGGAAGCATTGGGATGACTTGTAGATCAATCATAGCAAGAATCTTTTCGATCGAAAACCAAGATGGTCGCCATGGCTGCCACTTTGAAAATCTATTTTTAACTTCTTCTCCTGAACTGAAAGGCCAACTGACTTGAAACTTGAAACTTGATTAAAAGCATCAGGCCGACTTGTAGATAAAAACTGACTAAAATCGTTCCGATCTGAATTCCAAGATGGCTGTGATCTTGAAAATCTATTTTTTGCCTCTTCTCCAGAAATAAATCACCAATACATTGTCTTGAAACTTGGTTGGAAGCATCGGGATGACTTGTACATCAAAAATAGTTAAAATCGTTCCGATCGGAAAACAAGATGGTCCGCGTCTTCTCCTGAACCGAAAAGCCAGTTGACTTGAAACCTGGTAGGAAGCATCGGGGTGAATTGTAAATCAAAATAGCTAAAATCGTATTTTGAACTACTTCTCATGAATGGAAAGGCCTCAAAACTTGGTTGGAATTATTGAGGCAATTTGCAGGTTAAAAACAGCCAAAATAGTTATGATCATGTAACCAAGATGGCCACCACAGCCGCCGTCTAAAAAATCTATATGGAACAACTGAAATTAACCGAGAAGCTCATTGACTTGAAATTTGGTAGGAAGTGTCACTTGCAGATTTTAAATAGCTAAATTTCTTCTGATCGGAAATTGAAGATGACCACCACAGTTGCTATCTTCAAAATCTATTTTGAACTTCTTCCCCTGAACCGAAAGGCGAGTTGACTCGAAGCATGGTTAGAAGTATCGGGAAGACTTGTAGATCAAATATAACTAAAATTTTCTATTAGAGATCCAAGATGGCTTCCATGGCGACCTTCTTAAAAATCTATTTTGAACTTCTCCTGAACTGAAAAGCCAGTTGACTGGAAACTTGTTAGGAAGTATAATGGTGACTTGTATATAAAAATAGGTAAAATTGTTCAGATCTGAATTCCAAGATGGCTGTGATCTTTAAAATCTATTTTTTGCCTCTTCTCCTGAAATAAATCACCAATTCATTGTCTTGAAACTTGGTAGGAAGCATCGGGATGACGTGTACATCAAAAATAGTTAAAATCGTTCCGATCGGAAATCAAGATGGTCCGCGTCTTCTTCTGAACCGAGAAACCAGTTGACTTTAAACCTGGTAGGAAGCATCGGGGTGAATTGTAAATTAAAATAGCTAAAATCGTATTTTGAACTTCTTCTCATGAATGGAAAGGTCTCAAAACTTGGTTGGAATTATTGAGGTAATTTGCAGGTTAAAAACAGCCAAAATATTTATGATCATGTAACCAAGATGGCCACCACAGCCGCCGTCTTAAAAATCTATATTGAACAACTGATATTAACCGAGAATCTCATTGACTTGAAATTTGGTAGGAAGTGTCACTTGCAGATTTAAACTAGCTAAATTTCTTCTGATCGGAAATTCAAGATGATCACCACAGTTGCTATCTTCAAAATCTATTTTGAACTTCTTCCCCTGACCCGAAAGGCGAGTTGACTCGAAGCATGGTTAGAAGTATCGGGAAGACTTGTAGATCAAATATAACTAAAAAATTCTATTAGAGATCCAAGATGGCTTCCATGGCGGCCTTCTTAAAAATCTATTTTGAGCTTCTCCTGAACTGAAAAGCCAGTTGACTGGAAACTTGTTAGGAAGTATAATGGTGACTTGTATATAAAAATAGGTAAAATTGTTCAGATCGGAAATCCTAGATGGCTACCACGGCCACTATCTTGAAAATTTATTTTGAACTTCTTCTGCTGAGCCGAAACGCCATTTGACTAGAAATGTGAAAGTTAATATCTGGGTGACTTGAAGATCAAAAATAACTGAAATTGTTCCAATCGAAAATACAAGATAACTAACAAGGCGGCCATCTTGAAAGTCTATTTTAAGCTTCTACTCCTTATCGGAAAAGCCAATTGACTTGAAACTAGGTATGACATATCGGAGCAACTTGTATATCAAATAACTGTCAATAACAAACACAGGGGCAGTAAGAAGGAATCCCGATCTTAGACTCTTAAACCAGTCAGATATCCTTGGAAAAGAAAGTCATCCACTAATGTCGCTTGTGATAAAGCCAGGCTGAAATATTTTTGGAAAAGAAGATTACTAGGAAAGCTCCTTCAGAATGAAGGGAACAGTCATGCTTAACGAGCCGGCTTATTCTGTTGTTTCTTATTCAAAGGATATACTTGTCAGTAATTCAAGAGATAAGGTGGCTACTGTGCATGTAAATCAGTCGTTGTGACAAAAGTGTGAATGAACTGAATTATTGTTGTTTCTGATTTGAAGGATACTGCGGCCAGTCATTTTAGTGATAGTAAACTGGATTCTATGAATGTAACCACTAGTCATTCTCAGGACAAGGACCAAACTAAAACCAAATCAAAGTTCTCAGAACCATTATTTATTTGCCCGTCAATTAAAATAGCTAAAAACAAAATCCATGAAGAACATGATTTCTTTTGCAAAAAGCAAACAAGGCTTCTTTAAAAGTTCCCAAAATGCCCCTCTAACAAACTGACAGCTAAAAGAATTGCGTTTATCGAGAACTTTTGTTTCATGGCATCAAACAGAGGCCAAACAGTTGCATGTAGTGCTTCCATTTTTATGGACGGGGTATTATGGTTTCACGTTTGTTGTGCGTGTGTCCTCTCGTCTGTATGTCCGTCTATCCGTCTGTCGTATGTCCGTTTGTTTCCGGACGATAACTTGAGTGAATGTCAGTGGATTTTCACCAGACTTGGTACGTGCATTGACATTGTGTAGATCTGGTTTGGGATTGCTAATGGGCAAATTTCGTTAATTTTTGACAGAGGTATCTGCCCACGATACGTCCATGTTTTCATTACCGGGTGATAACTTGAGTAAATTTCAACAGATTTTCACCAAACTTGTTATGTGCATAAATATTGTGAAAATCTGGCTTGCGACTGCTATTGGATATATTTCGTCAATACTTGACATATTCCCATGCCACGATAATTGCGTGATATTATCGTTTCACGTTTTCAGCTCACCTGAGTTCTGCTCAGAATGAGCTATAGTGATCACTTTTTATCCGTCGTCCGTCCGTCCGTGTCTGTATGCGTCTGTCCGTTAACATTTTCAAACGGCTTCTACTCTGAAGCCGCTGAGCCAGTTTTACTCAAATTTCATATGGAGCCTCCTTAGGAAGGGGGAACGGGTTTGCTAAAATGGGCACGGACCGTTGACAAAGATAGCCGCCATGCCCATATAAGGTAAAAACTTTTTGAAAAACTTCATCTCCAGAACCAAGGATGCCTTGGTGCTAAATCATTGCACAAATCATCGGGGATGGTGCTCGAATAATGGTCGTATGTTGACGTTTGACCTTTTTACGGCGAGGTTAAGTTTGTTTTCCTATGGCCACAGCGGTCTTCTTGAAAATCTATTTGCGTCATTTCCTCGCAAACCACTAAGCGAATTATCGAACATAATCGAGCAACAGGCTAACCAATAGATATGAAAATATCTTAATCTGGTTGATTAGATGTACTAAGTTGCCATCACTGCCACCATCTTGAAAACTGACTTTTGACGTCTGCTCCTGAATCGTTAGGCAATTTGAGTTGAAACTTACATTGTAGCAACAGAATGACTTGTAGACCAAAAGTATATAAATTTTTGCCGATCAGAAATCCAAGATGACCGCCACAGCTGCCATCTTGAAATCCAATTTTTTGAAACTGCTTGAGTAAGTTTCACCAGATTTCACATGGGGCCTTCTGTCGAAAGGGTATTGACAATTTATCGAATGGTTCCGCGCCAATGAAGAATATAGCTGCCATGCCCATATATGGTAAAAAGACTTAAAAATATTCATCTTCAGAAACAAGATTGCTTCGAGGCTGAATCTTGGAATATAGCATCTTGGACGCAAGGTCTACTATGTTTTGTCAAATGATGGTGGAATGTTGACTTTTGACCTTTTTACAGCAAGGTCAAATTTGCGCCCCCATGCATTTGTATGGGGAAAATGTTGATATATAATCTTCTGAAAACGTATTAAAGACTTATGGCTGAAACTTATGCTGTATGATTGAAATATTAAATTGTTTAGTTACCATCAAACTTTTGCACCCCCTCCCCCCCCGCCGCCCCCCCCCCCCCTCACACACACACCCCCCTGGGAATTATCTGCTATTGCTCGTGGGCTATAAATACGTATAAAAAATGTGTAAGTTTTTAATGTCTTCTGTAACCGCTTGAGCCATTTTCACCAGATTTCAGATGGGGTCTTCTATCGAAGGGGTATTGATAATTTGTTCAAATGGTTCCGCCCCATTTAAGATTGCTGCCATGCCCATTTAAGGTAAACAACACTTAGATATATTCTGCTCCAGAACCAAGAAAGCTTTGAGGCTGAATCTTGGTATATAGTATTAGGGACCCAAGGTCTACCTTTTTTTGTTTCAAATAATGGTTGTAGTCTGACCTTTGAGCATTTTACAGCTGTATGGGGAAAGGTTGAAAAATCATTTTTTTCAATGGCTTATAAAGACGAATGAAACCTACAACGTATGATTTAAGTAGTAAATCTGTTTAGCTACTGCCGTCCGACTGGAGACCAGGAGGTCGCGGGTTTAACCCCCGCCGAAGTCGGTAACATTCTTTCGTGGAGATTGATCATGAAATATTTTCTACGGCCATTCTCTCCCTTCCGCTGATTCAAAAAGGGCAGTTGTCAGTTTCTGGCGAAAGAATGTGCACAATACTGGTTAACCGCTTAGAGGACTAAGCCTGCCCAGTGAACGTGTGGTTAGGTAAACTGACCGCGCTCGACATGACCCCTTTGGGTTGAATGGGCCGTAAAACCTCAACACAAACAAAAGCTACTGTCAAAAGTTTGGCTGCTATCTGCCCTTGCCAAGCTTTCAATGTCTTATTCTCCGAAACAACTTGAACAGTTTTCACTAGATTTCACATGGGTATTCTGTCAAAAGGATGTTGACAATTTGCTCAAATGTTTCTGCGCCATTGAACTAGATGGCTGCCATTCCCTTATATGGTAGAACAGTTAAAAATCCTCTTCTCTAGAATTATGAGAGCGCTTAAGGCTGAATCTTGGTATATAGCATCAGAGACTTAAAATCTACTAAGTTTGTTGAAATAAAGATACTAGGATGAACTTAGACCTTTTAATGGTATGGTCAAATTTGTGTCCTAGTTGCTGTTGCAATAGTAGTAGTTGCATGGCATTTACAGATATGCAATAGTTGTTTTTATCAGGTGACCGAACCGTGGTCCATGGGCCTCTTGTTTAAACGAGTATTTTACTTATATTTTCAACAATATTACGGCATCACTTATATTCTAAATTACATATTAAAACTGTCTTATCAGAAGTCATGTATCTGTTCTGTTTATGTGCTTTGTTGAAATGTTTACAATTAAGCTAAAATTTGGCCAATAATTCATCTGAGTTCCAAAATAAACCGATTCTGTTGATTTTTGGAAGAAACAACATTTGCGACTCTTTCACCTCTTATTTCAAATTTACTATAACAATTGCATAAAATATTAACAAACGGTCCAGCCTACCTTTTATGTATATTAATGTTACCTTTTGTTATGTGCGTGTGTGGTTACTCAATTCATATGAATTCAATTACGCAGTTAACAATATTACAACAATTAAATATGACGATACCCAGGAAAGGCCACAGTTACTGAATACATTCCTCAAGGGTATAAATACATGATGTTAATGCAAAATTAATCCAAAGGCCAGTTGCTCAGAAAAAGAAAATATGCCTACGTGGATGTCAGTAAATATGCGGAGCCGAGTTTGGGTCAGACAGTGAAAGTTCACCAAACTATGATATAATTTTACAGTATTCTCAAAACCGAGACAATAACATACTTTATCTCTTTTAACCAATGTATGGGACTGTTGTTTTGTTTTTTTGTGCAAAATTATTGAGGTATTTAATTAATAGGTTTGTTTATCTTCTTTATTTTATTTATTTTTATGGTAAAATGGTAACGTCTGGTCTGATGCAATGCTGGGACTTGTTTACTAAAATGATGCAAACCCCCGCCTTCTTTTAATTCAATTGACCGAGGCAATACTGTTAAAATATGATTGGTTGTATTTCCTGGCTGGCATGTCAGTCAAAGAAATTTCATCAGCATCTTAGTTTGGTCAAACTTTGGTGCATTCTGGTTGGTCAGTTGTAGCTTTGGTGATAATAATATACTCCAGACAGACTGTCTGGTTTTATGTGTTTTATTAAAGGAAAACCTGAACGTGACATTTTTATTTAGAAAGTTGCTCAATGCAAAAGTAATTATGAAATTCCTTTAACCTTTACCACTCTCCGGACCATTTCAGCAGTCAATATTTTTTCCAGCCAACAGAATTTGACATTTCATGCAAACTGACTTTATTGAAGACTATTTACATGAAATGTCAAATCCTATTACCGGTGGAAAAAAAGAAAAATATTTCAATATGTCGTCTGCTGAAAATTAATGCTTAGCACTATGGGCAATTTCAGCAGACAACATATTGTAGGCATTTTTCTTATTTTTTTTTTTTCCAGAAAACAGAATAAATTTCATGCAAATTATCTCCAAAAGAGACAGTTTGCATTAAATGTCATTTTTTTTTTGGCTGAAAAATTAAGAAAGGCTGTCGGCTGAAAATTGATGCTTAGCACTTTCTGGGCAATTTCAGCAGAAAACATTTTGACAATACTTTTCTGCTTTTTTTTCCAGAAAACAGAATTTGACTTTTCATGCAAATTGTCTCCAATAGAGACAGTTTACATGAAACGTGAAATTCTGTCGGCTGAAAAATAAAATAAGAAAAATAGAGGCATAGCACTTTCTGAGCAATTTCAGCAAACAACATTTTGAGAATAGGTTTCTTTTTTTTTCCAGAAAACAGAATTTGACATATCATGCAAATTGTCTTCAATAGAGACAGTGTGCATGAAGTGTCAAATTCAGTTGGCTGAAAAAATTAGCAATGTCATCTGCTGAAAATTGATGCTGAGCACGCTGTGAAAAAAATTCAACATGAAACGTTTTAATAAATATTTCTTATTATTTTCCCCAGAAAACAAACCCCCCCCCCCCCCTTTTTTTTTAGAAAAATATCATCAATTTGTCATCTGCAGAATTAGCCTAGAGATTGATAGAGGTTAAGGTTTAATGGTACAGCTTGAAATACTCTAAAAAGTACACCTCTGAGATAAACAAAATTATCCCATTGTCCAACTACTATGGTATAATGTTCGGTTATTGAAAATCAACTTAATTTTTATTTATATAGGAATAATGGAACATCTATTGGTTAAGTCTTAGTTATACCCTGGTTCGTGCGCTTGTACGATGCGATAACGCACGAGCGTGAGCGAGTGCAGTATCGCACGTACATGCGCAGAACCATGGTATAACTGATTTATCACATTTGTATGCATGTTGACCATCTACACCGCGAGATATTTCATGCTGACTGTTAGAATTTAGGCCACTATGTGATCAATTCTGATAACCGGGGAAGGTGATTTTGCATTCCGTTATTACAGACTTTTTGAGGAAAAACAATTTAACCTGGACTAGGGAGACAATTTGCAAGACAAAACCTATTTTCTGAGAAAAATGTTTAATAAGTGTCAAACTTGTTACAATGAGTGTCATATATGCTTTAATAATGTATAGTTTTGTAATGAAATATTGACAACCGGAATAAAAAGAAAAGAATATATTTAAAAAATATAAAGTTTTTATCCAACATGCTTAGCGTCAGTAACCATGAAATTAATGCAAAGTTTCGAAACAAAGGTGACAGAAAAAAGTATATTACATGCATAACCAAGAAATACCATGATTTCTACCAGACATAAAACTGGTATTTTCCTTGTTTTCCAAGAAGAAATATTTCCTCTTAGCCGGGGAAGTAAATCTCTTTAACCGGAACTACTTTTTTTTTGGTAATATATGAACAGCCTAGATTTTGACCCTGCTGTCAATATCATTTAGGATAAAAATAAAAGCTATCATAAATATATTATTTATTACTACGCCGACCCAAAATAGAAATGACAGCGTAAACAAACTGGCAGCCTAGACTTGCCACAAAAGCCTTTCAAATGGTGTACTCTATTGCAGCGAAATGCATGTAATATACAGTTTATTCATTTCTCCTATTTTAAATATGGGATTAATAAACCTCGGGAGGTAAAAAAATCCGATAAAGAAACTCGTGCTTCGCACTCGTTCTTTATCGGATTTTTTTTACCTCCCTCGGTTTATAAATCCCATATTTTAAATAGGAGACTGAATAAACTCTATATATGTACTTCCTCTGTGTAAATACTGGTGACCGAGGAAGGTTATTCTTCATTCCGTTATTACAGACTTTGTCAAAACAAAACTAACACCCTCACCTTTAACACTCTCCGGGAAAATTGAGCAGACGACAAATGGATGATCTTTTTCTTATTTTACCCAGAAAATAGATTTTGATATTTTATGCCTCTTCGGTAGACAATTAGCTTTAAATGTTAAAACCTACAGTCTGGGAAAAATAAGAAAAGTCTTCCGAGATTTTTTTACCGAGCATCCTAAGCGTTAAATACATCAGTTCCGCTTGCTTTATTACTCCTCTAATTACTTTTGTTTTAGAATGCAGTTTCATCTGTAACGAAACAGTCCATGTAAAAGACGTTACCTGTGATGACAAAACACAGACATGCCTATATACATGTGAAAGGGGCTATGTAGGAGACCGTTGTCAGTATGACTGCGACTACAACTGCTTGGAGTGCGGTACAGAATTTATTAGGTAAGTATCTATAATATTGATTAAAACTAGTTTTATAATGTTTCATTGTTACATTCAGCAGTTCAAGAAGTAACAATCATAGAAAATGAATTCTATAAAGGTTGCCCTCGGAAACAAAGAACTCAAAAAAGATAGACAATCGAAGTATCGATTTCACTGAAACTCTTCAAACTCGGGTTAAAGCCCTAGCTTTGACAAAAACCAATGCATATCGTTTTCGCCCATTTCATTGCGTATGTTATATGTTTTGCTAATTAGCTAGTTAGTTCATATGAGATCAGTTAGCAAAGCATCAGTTAGTTGTTCACCAATTAACATATAATGGTCGCTGAAAGTTGCTCTAATATTCGCTTGTTCGCAACAATACTAGTCTCTGCATTATTGTTGAAAACGTCTGGTACGTTCCTAAATTCAGATCTTACTAAAATTTCTATCGGAGCAAACCATTGGTTACTAGAGATCAACCCGTTTAAACTGAATCACCTGATATCTCGCGAACTAAACAAGCCTGTTCACAGCCCCTTCGATGCAAGAAGTACAAATATCTGAAGTATTTAGGCTTGGTGTTTTCGAACGAATGCTGTTGGCACCTACATAATGATCTTATGTCTAAAAAGCATTGAACATGATCAATACTATGCAAAAACTTAATTTTAAATTGTTCAGGAAATTTCTTGAAAATATTTATTGCTTTTATAAGGTTCTTACATGACTATGGGGATATAATATGGAATAACTGCAATTAATACCAAAAATAAGAAACTGAGAAAAAAATAAATAATGTTTGTAAGACAATTTAAGTGTTACAGAGGCGTTTCCAAAAACGTAGAGAAATTTATAGCTGTTTAAGAATGTTAACAAAATGCCCTTGGAGTCTTACATCATGTCTTACTGAAATGATAAATTGATGGTTTTCTTATGTTTTCCGCAGAGTAGTACAGATTCTACTTTTATTTTCTTTTGGGATTATTTAACTTATTGTCGTTACTTTGAAAATCGCTTACCACTTAAGCCGGTGCGGTGGGGTGAGGAAGTCTTTTGGTTGGGGTTGGTGTGTATGCATACTAGCAAACTACATAGGAACATATGCTTACGAGACAGTCTAAGCATTGACAATTTTTAACACTATTTATTAGCAAAAAATAATAAAATAAAATAAAATGAAATAAATAAATAAATACTAAAGACAAGTTCAAAACAGAAAAAAAGAAAGTAAACAGTACCTTTCAAGATTTATGGTCACTAAGTAACTCAGATATATAAGTTAAGACAAATTCTTTGAATTACAATTTCTGATCCCACTATGTGAAGTCGCTAACACAGAGATAAGGTCCAGAATGAAATAAGATATTGAAGTAATACAATATAGATACCTATAGCAAATCCTTTACCCTTTTATACTGAGACATCACTTATTTTCTAGTTTTAATCAAGAATATTCTAAATGTTCTATAACATAGTTCAATCCAAAAAAGTCCATAAACTTCTTACAATTTCTCAAAGATTCTAAATATTCCAGAATATTCTAGGACTTAACAGAATGTTCTACGGGCTTCTATGACTTTCTATAAAAGACTTTTCTACTTCTTTAAGGAAAATTCATTACAATTCTATTCCTTCCAGAAATTTCTAAAAGGAACAAAACAACTTGTTTTTGTAAACATGAATTTCTAGAAGTCTCTATAAAAGCTTGCAGTTAACATGAAAATAAGGATACTTGAAAGAATGTAACATGATATATTTCCAAAATATCTCCTAAGCAGACAATAAGCATGAATAGATAAATCCTTTCTTAGGCGAAAAATCAATACAATATTTCAAAATGACATCTGTTGAATGCTTTTTCCCAGCAAACAAATATCAGCATACGGCATATAAGCGGATACCTAAAAGGAAAAAAACAACAACAAAAAAACAAAAAAACAAAAAAAAAAAAAAAAAAAACAACAGGAAATCAAAAAAAAAAAAAAAAAAAAAAAAAAAAAAAAAAAAAAAAATAAATAAATAAATAAATAAATAAAACATGCGGTTCGAGCGCCAAATCCAAATAATTAATACTGCACAAATTGAACCTAAATGTAAAATAAATATAAGTGATGATACCAAGGATATGCCAAAATCACTCACCACAGCTCTCCCGAGGCATCAAAAGGGATATACTAAAATCACAAAGCACAGCCCTCCCGAGGCATCAAGATATGACTAACAAAGCACAGCCCTCCCGAGGCATTAAAAGAGATATGCCAAATTAACAAAGCAAAATTCTCCAGAGACATGAGAGATGAGGAACAAGTAAGGACATCACAAACACCACATATAAAACCACAAACCCACAAACAAAGAAGAACTGCAACAGAGGAACCGTTTTGGAACGTTCTGTCTGGAAACTTACTGGGTGCTTAAACAAGTTATACTAGCACGAAACCTTGCCCTTAATTCTGATGCAGCTCTAAATATTAATAAATGTTCGGTCATTAACCTCAAAAGACTCAGTAAAATAATATAACAGATTACAATTTAAAATCAGAACATTGTATTAATATAACAAATTAAAATCTAAAAGCAGAACACTATACAGTTGGACAAAAGTCACTCCAGCCCAGTCCCGACATCAATTTGACGTTTAAAATGATGAAAATCTGAAATATTTAAATGTATCCGGTAACGTTTTGCTGGTCTTACAGGAGGAATATTTACTGAATCGGTATGCCTAAGGGAATAAGGTGATTTTTTTAATTTTGATAAAGCATAAAAATATATAGAGCCTTGTATAATTAACAAATACTGTATAAACTTCAAGCACACTTGCCATTGGAATGCTTGATCTTTAATGTTAGGAGCTTAGATTTTAGAAGTGAAAAAAAAAAAAAACACACACACAAAAAAAACAAACAAACTACAAATGGAAACGTAATCAACATAAATAAAGCGCCATGATCTTTCCTGGATTTTATTTATCTTTTTAATGTTTATAATAGAAGTGCAGGATGTGAAGACATTATAAAACTTATAAAACATTTAATGAGATTCTAAAAGACATTACCCTTGTGGGATATAAGAATACGCCAACAAAAATGAAAACAGCGGTGGTGTAAATTGTCTGGACTAACTAATTTCAGCCAATTAGGGCTCATCAGTGCCTATCAAATAAATTTATAAAAAATAATCAGGAATAGGCTCAGTGACCCCAAAGGACCAGAACATATCGACTACAAAGTGAAGTACGGGGAGTCTTTATAATCCCAAGCACTGACAACAGCTGTAGGGGAGATAAAAAAATATCATTAAGGAATGTTCCTTGAGGGCAACCGGCACTTTACTAAACTGAAAATAAGCAAAGCGAATTTGAATCTGAATCTGCCAGAGTCTTCAAACACTTCAAAAAGAGTATTATATGAAGCTCATGCAACAATGATCGGAATGGAGATTGAATTTTAGTTTAAAAAAGTAAAATATGAAGAAGTTTTGGAATTTCTTTTAGTTGAGACTGTGAGATTGTAGGATGTCAGGAAAAAGGTGTGATGATGATGATGATGATGAGGATGATGAAGGTGTCTGTTTAGTGCAGATGTTTGTGGCGCTCTACTCGGAATGCACCGAGGTCGGGGCTCTGACATATGTCAAGAGCGAGACTGTTCTTGTAATTGGATATTGATCATGCTGTGCTAAATCTTGTAGAACATGACCACAGCTGAATTTTTTTCTAGAGTAGGGAATCCTTACTTAGACAGCATTCAGCTTACACTGCTAGTGTATCTTTATACATTTAGTATATACCAATTGCTCTGAGTTGGATCATTAAATTTTGACTGATTTACTTTTTCTGCTAGGGGTTCCAGATTGTTTATGCATATTCAACTAATGGTTTGATATAAGTTTTGTATTTACCCAGCTAGCATTCTACATAAAACTATAGCGGGCCGTTATCGGCCCCTCAGGGTAGCTGAAGGGCCGATAACGGCCCGCTATAGATTTATGTAGAATGCTTACTGGGTTACACCCAAATATTTTGCTGAGTCTGCCGATTTCAGAGTGAGGACGTAGGTTGGTTTTCTCTTTATGACTATTAGTATTATTTCTTAAAAGACACCAGTCATTCATTCTCCTAGATTTTGAATTTGTTTTCAAATCAGATTGACGTTGGTGGCAGCCGGTCTGGTTTAAGATAGTAAGACAGTGACCGTATCATCGGCAAACAGCCTTTATATCGCTGAAATGTCATTGATGTAGAGAACAGACAGAGGTCAAGGACAGAGCCGTGGGACACTCGAGATTGGACCGGGCAGGAGTCAGAAGTCTTTCAATCAAAGGCTACTCGCTACGTTCTAGTAATGAGGGAATGCCTCTGTCCAAATAATTTTCCTGCTGTTGATGACCAGGCGATGGAGCTTCAGCCACAGCCTTTAATGGTCTACGTTATCTACGCCTTTCTGAAGTCCATTCCAATAACATCTATTTGGTCACTAGCATTGAGAGAGTCAGAGAGACCTTGCACAAATTGTATGAATTGAGTATCGTATCTAACTTTGCAACGAAACCCATGCTGATTGTAAAACAAAAGGTCATGACGGTCAAAGTAAGTCATAATGTTGGACGTGATGATATATTCCGTAACCTTGAAACGTATACAGATTACGGTTATGGGACGGTAGTTGTCTGCTTTTGCCTTTGTTTTTTTTATATACAGATGTAACCAGAGCATATCACAAGTCATCGGGTCCTTTGCCATCTATCAGAGCGGTGTTGAAGATATCAGCAAGTATAGGTGCTTCTTCGTTTTATAGTTCTTTAAGAACTAGGGCAAGTAGATTATCAGGACCAGATGCTTTCCTAGGATTTAATTTTTACAGTTGCTTAGACACACCATTTATATTTATGGTGATGTCTGGCTTATTTGGTGATTTGTCATTGGGAGAAAGGATGAGCTCTGTAAGATACATTTATGTAAGGAACACAATTTTAGCGCAGATTGATTGGAACTGGCAGTTCAATATGTTTACTTTGTCTGTAGCCTTTGTAAAAGTAATTCCATTTGATTTAGTGAATTGATCTCTTTTAGGTCAGATCCTGTCTGCTTGATAAGGGTTTGAAAATGTTTACTCCACCTTTTGGGTTCCTTCAGGGTTTTCAGGCTGGTCAGTAAGAACCGACTCTCAGTTAGAGTTGTGAGATTCAGGAATTTTCTTTTGGATTAAGTGTTTGAAGTACTTGAATTTAGTTTTAATGTTTTTGTTAGATCTGATTTATATTTAGAATAGAGCTTGTCACGTGTTCCTCATTAGGCGCTGGATTTTGTTTCTAACCCATAAAAGCCCGTCTTTCGGTCTGCAGATTTAGCAGGTGAATATTTCTCAGTTAGTTCATTTTTGAAGTGTCAAAATTCTTGGCTAGACTAGCCAGGTCTGGTCTGTTAGGTTTTATCAGTGATCCTCATCAAAGTTTTAAAACTCCCAGAAAGGACTCTGTAATCTTCAGAGCAATGGCGACTGAAACTAAACGATTCCTTCTTTAGTCTGTTTCAGAAGATAGACGTCTGACTATTGCTGTCTGTTGTTGCATCGATCAAAGTCAAACTTGGAGTTTTCATTTGGTCTAGCTATTGTTGGATTGCAGATTGGTCAGTATTTGTGTTTTGCTGTGAGGGTTTACAAGTGATGTGGAGGACCCTACACGGCCCGAAAACATTTGTAATTTTGAGCTGCATAAGAAATAAGGGTGAAGTTTTGATCAATAACATTTTGTTTAACCAGTCGTTACCATTCCGAGACGTTCCAGGTTTTCTTTGTTTCCATATCGGTTATGGCAGCTGTGCCATTGTGTTTATTCATCTTTCCCTCATGTCGAGGTTCCAGGTGCTTTAGGAAGTTGGGAAGCTGTGTTACGGATTATAGCATTACTTATATATATATATAACCTCGATGACTCGTTTACCTTAGATGATTCGAACTATCAATATCTGTGGTCGAGCTCATCGTGGTCCTGTTTATGGTTTTCTTGTGATCTGGCTTCAGATAGCCATTGAGAAGTTTCACAGATGAGTCATAATTGTTGGAAGTAAAACAAGTGTAAGGCCCTCATTATTTTCCTACTGTCCGTTTTAAGGCGAATCCTCTGTTGCAGCTCTTTGTTGAATTTCTGTAATTTCATATGTGGCGTTTGTGGTATTCTAATTTATTCCTTATTTATTCCTCATCATTTTGTTCATTTGACCCTCGGTAGGACTGGCCTCGTGGTTTTGGCATTTCCTTGGTATTTTCACTTATGTTTCAAAGTTTCATGAAATGACATCGCAGAAAAGGTTTTGTTTACCGTCTTCCGATATGAAAGTCGCAACAAAGGAATAAAGCATAGCTGAAACAAATTCCCGCCTATCGTGGGATTCGAACCAGGACCGCTCGGGTGAAAATCCAATGCGCCAAACACTGAGCTAAAGACTTGACTGTCTGACGCAGTTGTTTAATATATACGCACAAGCTATGCGAAATCTGCCAAGGTGCATAATCGAAGGTAGGAGTGATACGCTGTAACTCTCCCTCTCTTCAAAGAAATCATCATTTATGATGAGGCAAAGCCATTTTCGGCGAAGTTAAGTCCGACCCCGGACTGTCTAAGTAAGGATTCCCTACTCTAGAAAAAAACAGAAAGAAAAACATCTCAGCTGTGGTCATGTTCTACAAGATTTAGCACAGCATGATCAATATCGAATTATCAAACTGAATTCAGTCGTTAATGAGAGAGAGAAAGAGAGTGTCTCAGTTCCATTTTCTAGAGTCAACATACACAAATACGCGTTTTATTACAGAACAACAAAGCTGTGGAACAGTCTACCTCTTGACATATGTCAGAGCCCGAACTGTTCGGATGAAAATGCTCTAACTACTGAGCCAAAGAGTCAATCTCTGACGTGGTTATCAGAAAGTGAATATATACGTACAAGCTATGCGAAATCTGCAAGACAGATAATCGACGGTACGGATGATAGGCCGTGATAACCAAAACAAAGTGATCGCGGACATTCGCGAAAGTTTGCAAATTTTCCGTTCAGTTGTAACAGTTCTCGGCTCAATCTGCCTTGAAATTTCGGATAATAAATCACATAGGTTTTATAATGCATCGTCTTTGTGTTGCCATATTCGATGCTGGTTCATAACTTTACTTGAAAAGACATTCTTGTTAAATTCCTAAAATGCTATAACATACACGCTACTGGGTTACCACGCTACTGAACAGGGAATCAAAATAGGAAAGGTCAGCAACACAAATCGATGAGCGATTTGACATCATTGCAAATAAAATGATGTCAGTCACTATTATATAAAAAAAAAACCTATTTTCTTTAAAGTACAGACTCTAGTTAAAATATTATGACCCTCTCGATGATATGATGCCGGGGTCATACAGTTATGACCAAGTGCACTATTCTCTAAAGAATAATGACCGCGAATAGTGGCGAGCACTTTATTTCGTTGGTGTTATAATATTATCACCAGATCACCAGAGGGTCATGCAGAAAGAATTTGCACCACTGGGAACAAACACTTTAGTTGTAGAGTAGACCCCTTTCAGAAAGGCAGAAAACAACATCGACAGGGCTGTCTCCTCTGACAATGTATCAATTCCCCTTAAGCACAACCTTTCTGGAACCCCGCATATAATTCTGGATAGTGTCTTTTCAGTGGGCGGGTTAGCAAACAAAAGCATTTCCTAAACTATTTCTGAGATTTTTAACACAAAAATAAAATTGATTACATAGTAAAATGAGAAACCAGAGGGTTAAGAAAATGTGAGGAAGGTTATCTGATGGCTGTTGTATTGTGAGGAAAAGAAACATAGCTTATAGAATTTTTGTTCTTCTTTCTATCTGATCGTTTCAAAGTCCACAGGAGTCAAAATATAAAGTCACTGTAGCATTCAGACACACTGTGTATAATAGATTGTTTAGTTTATGCCTTATTTCATTCCAGACCTGATAAAGTCAGCTGTGAAAGCTGTTATCCGAATTATTACTTGTTCAACAGAAGATGTGAAAGATGTTCTACGTGTTTGGAAGATCCGAACGGAAAGCAATCTAGCTGCAACAAAGACGGATCGTGTGTGTTCGGATGTAAACAGCATTTTTGGGGACTACAGTGTCGCCATGAATGCAGTCCCCTTTGCATTAATGAAAACTGTGACTCTAATGGTTGCTGCACTGAGGGATGCAAGTTCGACAATCTTGTTGGATGTAGGTAAGCTTTCAGTTTGCACTAATGAAACATTTGTAACTGGTCATCACTACTGCTGGTTTAGTCCGACCTTTGCTCATCTGTATACGCACAATGCAGTCGGGCCTTCATTATCCGTTTGCGTACAAATTATATAATAAACGTCAAAAAGATTGCTACAACATCAGAAAACGTACTTTCCGATATGTGACCCCGGCGAAGATTCAGATCAGCCTGTGCAGCTGATCAGTATCTTCACTGGAAACATAATGGTTTGCCAAGGATGCAAAGTTTCTTCATGCGAACAAAGAATACTCTGTTCAGATTTTGCTGATGGCAGGCTGATTTGAGTCTTCTTAGGGAGCATATGTCAGAAGGTTCGTTTTTTTTGCAACTCAATTATTGATGATAAGCAAAAACCTTTATCCGACGCCCTGGAATGATAGATGATGTTCGCATATGCACTGAACTAAGTTTGTTCCACTTTGTAAGGTTGCTGATTGCATATGCATTTGCTTGGGGTCTGCGTTGTTCTCTAATAAAATGTTCCAGTATAATAAATTTCCAAAGTGATGATTCTAAACCCCGATCAGACTGCAACGATGCACAGGCAGATCTGGATTTACGCTAATTCCATATGTTTATACGGAGTGGCTCAATGATTTTATACAATATTAGTTTTTGTTGTCATATGTTTTGTGCTTGTACAATAGGGCCTGTAAACTACTTACATATAGTACGTTGCCAATGCCTTGATAGAGAAAATGTTTCCTTCAGATGTTCTATACTTACATTTAGTGAGTTGCCAGTACAGTTATTATTTTCTGAAAAGGTTGTTTCTTGTACTTATCTTTGTACCGTTGTCAATAACATAACAGAGCAAATGTTTTGTTGTGGTTCTTTTCTATACTTACATTTGGTGCGATGCAAGTACCGTTACAGAGCAAATGTTTTCTTAGGTTTCTTAGGTTTTTTTTTTCTATACTTACATTTGGTATGATGCCAATACCGTTACGGAGCAATTATCTTCTGAAAGGTGCTGTTCCATACTCAATTTTGCTACGTTGCCAATACCTCTACAGAGCAAATGTGTTCTGCAGGTTATTTTCTGTACTAACATTTGGTACACTGCAAATGTCGTTACAGAGTGAATGTGCTCTGCAGGCTCATTTTCACACTTATAATATAAATATAGGCAATGCTTATAGGCAAGCTCGCAATGCACTATGTTTTATACAAAATATGTAAAATAAGTAGTTGCGGTCATGGTACCAAAGCCGTAATTCAAAGTCATATATCCATAAACGAATGACGAATCAGAATGTTCAGACCAACAGACATGGACCCCAGAACAAAGGGTGTAATCAGGCGTCCGCGGATAGTAAGCATTACTTGGTAAGCAAGCTTCGCCCACCATGCCCATGGGCCTGAACGAAGGAAATATCGGTAGAAGCGTATGTCCGGGATTTGGGAAGTCTACTTATGGCGCGTCACTGGCAAAAACATCAGAAACAATTCTGGAAACTGCCACATTGTAGGGATTGACTAGATCATGATGTCTCCCATAGAACTTCTTAAGTGTTGCTACCAGTTTGGTTTTTTGATACCCCTGGCTCAACAACTTTTGAGTGAGCACTTTCCCACGCTCCATGAAGTCCTGATAATTTGAACAAGTTCTGGCATAACGGATTAACTGTGAAACGTAAACGCCGTATGCTGGTGCAGAAGGGATATTACTGCTCAGGAAAGGAAAGTTAACGATGGGAAAATTGAAGTCATCCCGTTTGTCGTAAAGCCTAGTAGTAAGCTTTCCATTGTCGATGTAGAGATAACAATCCAAGTATGAGGAGGAGGCTGAAGTCTCCGTTGTTTCCTTTATTTCAAGTTCACGTGGGTAGATGAATTCTAAATACTCTGCAAATTTTGTGTTTTTCAGAGACAATACATCATCTATATATCTGTAGGTGAAATTGAATTGTTGTGCGAGGTGTTTCTTGCCTGCTTGGAGGAGACTTTGTACAAACTCCGCCTCATACGAGTATAAAAACAAGTCGGCAAGTAACGGTGCACAATTAGTACCCATCGGTATATCGATTGTTTGTTGAAATATCCGACCGCCGAACTCCACAAAAATATTGTCGATTAGATATTCCAGCATCTTAATGACATCTGCATCTGAGTATTAAAAAAGAATAATAAAAAGCATTTGGTGCGTTGCTAATACCGTTACAATGCAAATGTATTCTGCAGGTTCTGTTCTATACTTAGATTTGATATCTTGCCAATACCGGTACAGAGAAATTGTGTTTTGCAGGTTCTGGTTCGTACTTATAGTCAGTTTATGGCTTTGCTGTGGCAAACGTATCAGACATAAGTCTAGGAACAGACTGATGTTTAAACTATGAACAAACTTTCTATTCCAAGGTCATTACTAACATAGTGGGCATAGTAGGCGGAGCATAATTACTAAGTAATATTTGTTTTCAATAGAGACGCCTAATTACATCCCATCTATTTTTGGTCCATGTCTGTTTGTCTGCACATTCCTTATTTGTCTTTGCATCATTAGAGAAAGTAAGTGAAACATAATAAGCACCCTAAAAAAACACAGACAAATAAAGATATTAACGTTAAAAATAACGTTAATAAAGATATCCAAATAATTTAAAACTAGAAGGCAAGCCGTCTGAAAAATGATGTTTAATCAAACTAAAAAAAAAAAAACAGACAATAACCACAACAAAAAAAAAAAAAAAAAAAAAAAAAAGCCAACGGGATGACAAAAATATGTTCAAGTAATGGACACTATCAATACAGACTGAAATCTAATTCTTAGTACTGGGAGATCGAACTATTGACGTCAAGCATAAACATCCAACAACTCGTAAGCAAATGCGCAAACGAAATAAACAGCTCAGTTATTTGTAACGATATTTATTTACTGAATTAAATCCAACCCTTATAGTGCAGTGAAAATAAAGGATAATAACCAAGACGCTATGGAATGCGACATTATAATCACTGACACAAGGTAAATAGACGCTAAGTGACAGTCTTGGTGGCTCAGTTGGATGGGCGTCCGACTGGTGATCAGGATATTGCGGGTTTGACCCCCGCCGGGTCAGCAATTCTTTCGTGGAGATTTGATCATAAAATACTCCCTTCCGCTGATTCAAGAGACCATTTGTCAGTTTCTGGAGAAAACTGTGCACAATACTGATTAACCGCTTAGAGGACTACTTTATTATGCATATTATTTTATTCATATTTAACAGTCTGAAATGTAAGCTTTGCCTACTTTAGCACGGCTATTTGAGTTTCTAAACATATGTGCCAAATTCTACCCAACCATTCTTTTCGTATAGAGGAGGCTGCTTTTCAGAAGTGGGTTGATGTGTAGAAAAGCAGACAGAAAGTCACAAAGTTGTCTTCCTGAGCAGAAATGGCGGAAAATCAAGTCCCCTTAACATTAGTTGTGTCCGAAATTCTGTATGGCTTCTGGATTTATGTAACGGCTTTGATGAGCGTATTTTTTTTTAATTATTGTATTTCTCACATGCTCAAATGTTTTGATTAAATTTGTCAAAATTTGGCATTCTGTTTTCTTATTAAAATGAGGATCGATCAAACTAATCAAAATTCATTTAGGCTGCCAGAATCTCACGTACCATGTCATTTGTTGATATGTGAAGAACGCTTCACATATGCGCCGTCCGAATAGGAAGTCTGTCGGCGAACACTTTTCACGTCTTCTAGGCGCGTGTTATGCGAATTTCTTGTTTTAACAGTTACACAAAGTTGGCACGGTGATGCCAAAGGACCAGAAATTATTTCCTATAGTATCATGAAGTACTAGAATAGTTTAACGACAATATTGCCAGCTGCATCACGAGAAATCCCTTTATATTTTTTACCCCATGAAACCCCACTTGTATATAGTAAAACTGGAGTTTAAAGGGGTGTACATTGTTTTGTTTATTTCTGCTCAAAAACATAGATTGTGGATACTGGTTAGAACCACATGCTATGTTTTGAGCAGAAAGATGAAAAATATCAAAACTTATATCCGAAAACTTTCAGTTTTTGGTTGTGAAATTTTCAATATATTTGAATAGGCGTATCTATGTCATGGATGTGTTCTATAAGTATTCATTTGGAATCGAGGACCACATCAGTGGATAGTAAATAGCAGAGCCTGTGTTATCTAGTTTGTTCCTTAAGAAAGAGCTTGCAAATGTAGATAAAATTAAGCATTGCATTTTAAGTCGAAAAACCAAAAAGAAAAAAAATGAGGTATTGTTCGGATTAGACGCTGAAACGACATTAACTCATTATGCCTAACATTCCTGTCATGATTAGGTTCTTTAGAGCATATATTTTTTATATCTAGTTCAAGATACCACAGGATAGGAATCACAAATCAACCAACTTATATACGCCTTATAAAAACAAACTCTTTATTAATCATTTGTTTAACCCAAATTTGTTAAAAGTATATAGCGGGCAAAGTAATTGTCTATTCCCAAAACAAATACCGTACAGCTACAATTTGTATTAACAGATATTTGCTAAGTTGTTGCATGCTTTTCAATAACTATTTCCCACAAAGAAACCATTACCAAATTCTTAACAAAGAAATTATAACAAAGTATATTCTGTGGCCACAGTTTCCGCTAAGTACATGAATTCACTAAGATAAATAACATTACTGTTCAACCTGTTGAAAAAAATATACACAAAAATAGATTAGAGAAAAATCCAGGCAGTGCCACAATCACAAACCGCAGCCCAATTCTACCGAAAGATTCAAAAATATTTTAGGACATGAACTTGAACTAAAATGGATTAAACGTTTACAAACACCTTTTCCACTTTGATTTAATGATAATATTTACCATGAAGGAAATATTTCTAAAATGCCGGATTTCGATGCTTTTTCCCTTTTAGATATTAAAAAAACATTATAAACGATCCCATGGTAAGCGCAAAAATGGAAATTTTAAACCAAAACATATAACTGTTTTATCTCTTTTTGATTTAAATATTCTCTTAAATTCTGGACGTCATCAAATGCTTTCTAAACTAGCTTCACTGTCTGTTTCTTCATTACGTAAGTTAGATGAAACATAATTTGTATGAAGCAGCTCTCCTTACCAAATGTTATACTCAACATGCTCTTCGTCCTTACATTGATTCTGAAATTAACCACATTAGACACTTCATCAAAATTCCATTCATTAATAAAGGTATTGAATTCATAGATTTACCTAGCATATTTCGAGATAATAATGTTATATCAGCTATACCTTCATATTTCGAAAACACGGAATCTCCTATTATTTGTTATAAATATAACAAACACAAACATATCCGTAATGCTACGAGTATACTTAATTTCAATAAATTAGTTTCTGATCTTGATGTTGAAACTAGTTACCCTGATTCTTGAGATTGTAAAGATTCTGAATTTTGTTATCAACAAGCGGGTCATATTGTCAATGGTAACTTGAATATTATAACTGATTCACGAATCCGTTCAGTTATTTTAAAAGGACCATAATATAGATTCCCAGCCCACATTGATTTCAAAAAATGTCGGGAAACAATTGCCAGTACTTTAAATGATTATTTTACGCGTTGGTGTAAACGACGAGAGCATGTTGAGTCTAATGCTTTAAATAATTGGAATTTAAAGATTTTTAAGATCATTGATGAACGTGTGCTATTTTACTCTAATAACCTTGATCTTCTCCCTCCAAAGCCTAAATTATCTTTTCGATATTTGAAACAAGGTATCCAAGAATTTCATAGGAAGTATGTTTTGGCTCCAGCTGATAAAGCTGCTAATAATGTTGTTGTTGTGTGACGACTTTATTATATCAATACTCTAAAACAAGAACTTGGTAATACCAAAACATATGAACGGATTTCTACTGAAAAGAGATCTATTGTCAATACACATTCTATTACTGCTAAGTTTGCAGTAAGTATTAAAGAAAAGCAAGACAGACTTCCTACGTTATATTGGTTACCGACACTTCACAAACGACCTTATAAAGCACGTTTCATTGCTAATTCTAGTTTTTGTACGACTACTGTGTTGTCCAAACTGCTAACTTCATGCCTTACTGTTGTTAAAAAACATTGGATTAGATACTATGATACTGTTTACGAAAGGGACGGAATTAGCTATTTTTGGTCAATTAAAAATTCTAATCATGTTCTCAATAAATTTAAATCTAAAAACTTTCAGGCTTCTAAATTGTCTACATATGATTTTTCTACACTGTATACTACTTTACCTCATCATCTTATAAAAGATAAACTTATTGATTTAATTAACCAAACGTTTATTCGGGAGACTACCCAATATTTGGCTTGCAACGAAGAATGTACTTTTTTTCACTTCTGATGTATATAATAATCACAATTTATGGTCGTGTCAAAAAGTCTGTGATGCCCTTGTTTATCTTTTGGATAATATTTTTATGAGATTTGGAACTAAACTTTATAGACAAACTATTGGTATTCCGGTGGGTACTAATTGTGCTCCTCTTGTTGCAGATGTGTTTCTTCTTTGTTATGAGAGAGATTTCATGAGGTATCTCTCACGTGAAAATCAGGCTGACATTATTGAGGTTTTCAATTCAACTTCAAGATACCTTGACGATTTATTAAATATTGACAATATTTACTTTGACCAAATGGTGGACCGGATACACCCTACAGAACTCCAATTAAATAGAGCAAATTCTTCCAATACCGAGGCTCCTTTTTTGGATTTGAATCTATGTATATCTAATGGTACAGTTTTCAACAAAATTTATGATAAACGGGACGATTTTGATTTTGATAAAGTCAATTTCCTTTTTCTGGATGGCGATGTCCACCGGCGTACCTCATATGGGGTATACATATCTCAACTTATAAGATTCGCCAGAGCTTCTTCAAATCTTAATGATTTTAACTACCGTAATAAAGCCCTTACTGCCAAACTACTTAGGCAGGGCTATCTTTATTTTAAACTTCGTAAGGCGTTTTCGAAATTTTATCGCAGACACAGTGCCTTGTTAGAAAACTATAGCGTCAGTCTGAAAACACTTCTGCAACAAGGTATATCGAAACCCGAATTTTACGGTGACTTAGTGTACAGATTTAGAAAACTTGTAGGTAAATCTAACTTTTCGGAGCAATTCAGAAAATTAATTAACCGTTATAAAAGAATTGGCTATAGCCTGGATATTATGCGGCAGACTGCATGCCTAGTTGTCAACCCAATCATTGTTGATGGCTTTGCTTCACTCTTTAATTGCACGACGGCGGTTCGGGCCTCAGACTTAATGACGGCCTCTTCGTAAAACTTTAACCAGTGGGTTTGGGCTTGATGATATGGCTTTGGCTTGGCCCGCCGTGTTTCAACTATTGGTTTTCATTTACTCTGGCATACAGTAGAATTAATCATGAGTACTCGTCTTTGTTTATTATAGTGATTAATTTGATTTTTATGTTTTCGCTTTGATGCATTGACTGGGGAGCCTTTATGCGAACCGAATTTTTATGTATTTCTGTATTAAGAGTAGCATCGGGACCCAGGGTGAAGTTAGCTAGCTGTAAAATTGCTTTATACCCCACGGTGGTTTGCTCTACCGACCGTTATAAGGCGGTGGCCCCGGTGTTAGTCTTACTCTTTGTTGCTTTGTGGTTTATTCTACGAGGCGATTCGTTGTATGTCTTTCCGTGTGTCATTTTGTTCTTGTGTTTTTCAGTCCTTTTAGTATTGCGATTACCTCGCTGGGGGAAGAGAGAGCTAATCTTAGTGCTTTTCGTACGTTTGTTCGGTTTGTGCTTGTTTGATTTGTCGGTTTTCTCCTCCTCTTGGGGTCTCGGATTGTGATTGTGGCACTCCCTGGACTTTTCTGTAACCTTTCTTTCCATGCAGAATGCTTCCACTTGCACGACAAAATAAGGCGTATCTACAACAATCGTTCCTACTGCGAATGACCTTTTTGTACCGTCAGCTAGAATGCATCTTACCATCTTTCCAGTATGTTCTTCATCTCTAACTAAACTTGTTTTTTACTAGTACAGAGTTGCACCCATTATCCCGTAAAACAATAACTTTTGACTTACCAACTAACCCTTCTTTAATTGGCATTGACTCTGTTCTCCTACTGATTAACTCACCTGTGTCATTCCAGGCAATACTGACTATTTCTATTTCATTTGTTGCCTTTACCTTTGTATCAGAATGGCACATTGATTGTACAATAGAACACTAATTGGTTGTAGTCGTTAGTACTATACATGTTGCTAATGACTTGGCGTCAGACTGTCCAATTTCTGAACTCACTTCTGTTTCCGTCTTACCTGTCCCTTCTTTCTGATCTTCATTAGTTTCTAAAGACGCTGCCTTTAGACTTGGACTAGACCTCATAAATGTTTTACTTGGATTAGGACAATCTTTTACAAAATGGTCCAATTTTCCACAACCGTAGCAGTAGCGTTCTTTAAATAGCTTTGTCTGTTTGCTCCCATCTAGCACTGGATTCTTGAAGTTATCTTTCTTTATGAAATCTGATCTTGGTTCTGATCTATTGCCAAATGAGGATTTGTATGAAGTGTCACTTACTAAATGAGCCTCATTATACTGCTCAGCAAACTCTCCATCTCTTTGACTGATTTAATTGTCCTTTTCTTCAGAAAGAGTACAAGATTTTTATTTACTACAGTGAGAAATTGCTCTCTGAGAATTAAGTCTCTTAAACTGTCATATGTTTCACTTACTTTGCCCAACTCCATCCACCTTGATAAGTAATTTCACAACCTTACCATAAACTGACCAGCTGTTTCTCCTACTTCTTGCTTACTTGATCTAAATTTCTGTCGAAAACCCTCTTCTGTCAACTGATATTTTTTCATAAGAGCATCACATAATTTGTCATATTCAGTTGCTTCTGTGGATACAAGACGTGAATGAACGTCTAATGCCTTACCTTGTTGACGAGTTGATACGTTTGTGGCCCATTCCTCGTTTGACCATTTAGCAATGGTAGCAAATATCTCAAATATTTTTAAATATGAATCCATATTATCTTTCCCCTCATTGAAAGGCGGTAATTTTGGAATTTTTTACTTTAATGTCTGGGTTCTTTACTGTTTTGGCTGTTTTACTATCAGCATTAATCTTAGCAAGTTCTATCTCTTTCTGAGCTAATTCGATTTTATGCAATGCCTGTTTTTCTTGTTCTGCAAATTCTTTTTCTTTCAACTGAAATTCTTTCTCTTTCATTCGCTCCTCTCTTTCTCTCTCCTCTCTATCTAATTTCTGTTTCTGTTTCTCTATTTCTCTTAACATTGCTTCTCTTTTATCTACGAATGTAGCTAATTCGTTTCCTGTTAAACCCATTCATTTTCAACTCGATCAATTTAGGTATATGTTCCATTTTGGACTGGTATTTTAATTACCAGGTTTGTAAATCTATCTGATATCCTTAACTAGATCCTACAGGGATCGCCATTGTCATGATTAGGTTCTTTAGAGCATATATTTTTGATATCTAGTTCCGGATACCACAGGATACGAATCACAAATCAACCAACTTATATACTCCTTATAAAAACAAACTCTTTATCAATCATTTGTTTAACCCAAATTTGTTAAAAGTATATAACGGGCAAAGTACTTGTCTTTTCCCAACACAAATACCGTACAACTACAATTTGTATTAACAGATATTTGCTAAGTTGTTGCATGTTTTTCAATAACTATTTCTCACAAAGAAATTATAAACAAAGCACCTAGGCACACTAAGAAATTTACTTTCCACTGAGTATTGACAAAAGCTTATTCAACAACGTATCATATCTGAACTTTACTGCCACGTCAACTTAAGCTAAACAAAGTTATTGTTCATTTCTTTGATGTTTGAGCTCTTTGTCCTCGGCCTTAGTTAAAGTTATCGCAATAATTGCCCACACAGTACAGCATACACAGAGTCAACTCAATTTCAATGTCTTGTATTTACTGCCGACATCGTATATCCTATATGGTAAATACTGCACCCCAGGTACATCGTATATGACTCTGAATAAAGTCTCACATTTACAGCTCAACTCGAACACCATACTGTTTACTATTATAATTATCTGATTAAAGCATATCAGTTCCTTCTGTATTGAATTAGAGTTCTTTCTCCTATCGATAAGTCTATACTTATGCCTTTCTATTAACACACCTTATTTCTGACCCCTATATAGTCCACCATATATGCCAATAATGTAAAACTGTCATATCAGCTAAGATCATCATGGCATGTTGTTCACACAATCTGCTGGTAAATGTTGGAATCTTCAGTACAGCAAACAAGAGGCCACCTAAAAATTAGACTCCTATGTTACCAAACTGAAGTAAAATAATTTCAAATATTTGATATGTCAAAATTCAGAATTACAGACCGAAACAGTATTTTTAAAACCAGCAGAAGATGTATACAACAATGATAACATTTTCTTACAGAACTGGAAAACAATAAATTCCAAAATTTCTCCCACACCACTCTTCAGAATTATTTCAAATGTTTTTAGCACAAATGTTCACAAAATCAACAAGTTATATCTTTGACTGTCATATGGAGATTGAATGAAATTGACTAAAAGTTTACTGTACACTACAGCTGAAAACTACTCACTACAGATAACAGGTAAAGGTTATAACATATATTTCAACTGTGAAAATAAATGCTAACTAGCTGCAAGGCAATACCAAATATACAGGTAATGTACAGGTAAATATCCTTATAAAATGACAAATCTCTATAGCCAGCACATGTCACAAATTCCATACCAGGGGTTGTTTATCAGTGTAGACCAAGATCCGACATTAATTTGGGTCTAAATTCTTTGCATTAAATATAAAATTTTCTATAAAAGCTGGTAATAATATTAATGTTTAATGAGAAAAGACAATTCTTCTGTTAGAAATTACCCGGTCCAAAGAATAAATCGGCTGATATTTCAAAACAGCAGATTTGTGACCAGGTGTTTTAAGATAAAAGTAATATAATCTGTTAGCACTCCTTGAAAAGTGTAAATCGCAAAGCTGTGAGGAGCATTAATAATCAGTAGGTTGTTGTTATTATTGTTGTTGTAATTTCTTTTTGTTGTTTTTATAATACCGTGAATCAAGTACAAATAAAACATTCTTGAAGTGCGTGAAAAGATATCTGATTAATGAAACTAGTATTTTTAATTTTCCTTTATTATGTTTGTCCTGACTTTTACGATACGTATTAACTGTATGATTCTGCCACGTCAATGCAGCGTCTTTTTTTTTTTTTTTTTTTTTTTTTTAATACTTGTTGCAGTCCACAGTTTTACAAACGCGAAATGATTTCTTGGCCATGTGCCAATATTAGCGTTTTGTCCAAATAACTAATGCCATGGAAGCAGCATTTGTAGGTGTTCAGCAAGAGGTATTTTAGAAAACAGGAATTGGAATGGATACAATTTTATAAGATACAAATCCATTTAAAGTGTTTATGTCTCCCATCTGAAATGGGGTTTATGCTAAACGGAAAGAATTTGGTAGCAATATTTTCCGTTCATAATAGACGCCTTCTCTGACGGGGCTTAGTAAGCAGATTTGTGACCAGACGTATCAGTTTGTCCACTCAATGTACGACGTTCCTGTTGATATTTTTTTTTTTTTTTTTTTTTTTTTTTTTTTTTGTAAAATGATTGACATATTCTAGGTATGTAAAAAGATAAGTAATACCAGAATAAAACATGCAAATCGTGCCCAACCAATCGGTGGGGCTCTCAGTGCAGCATGAACTGCAGTGAGACTTGTAAAGACGATTCGGATCCCTTAACTTCTGATTGTTAAATGGATGGAACTTGTTTGCTCGGCTGTGTTCAAGCATTCTGGGGTCCAACCTGTTCTCGGAAGTGTTCTCAAATTGTTCTCAAACCTACATAGAGAGGGACTGTGACAGTAATACCGGTGAATGTCTACAAGGCTGTGTGAAGAGCTTTTGGGGCGATAATTGCGACAAAGACTGTGCCACTAACTGTCTTGAGTCCGACTGTCATCGTTTCAACGCAACTTGCAAACAGGGCTGTATAAATGGGGCTATTATGGAATGAACTGTTATATAAGATGTCCCAAAAATTGTCCGAATCATACTTGCTTCAGAGCGAATGGAACATGTACGCATGTCTGTGAGGCTGATTTCACCGGAGACATATGTGACACACGTAAGTTATTCATATACATTTCTGTTTCACACCTCAATATGTTACAGGGAAGTAAGTGATATGCATCAAGGTTATGTTAAACTTATGGGAACGTCATAGGAACTTGATAGTATGTTTTTATCTTTTATCTAGTATGTGTATTTATTATATATTCAGTTAGGTTTGGGTAACAGAGTTACCACCTTTTTGTGAAAGAGTTGCCAACTCTGCTTGTCATCTGTTCATTTTATGGCTGCTTTACTGTATTGGTCTGTCTTTGCATTTAGTGTTCGGGGCTTGATGTGGGTCTGACTGCATCAGGTTTTGAGTTTTTTTCTTATTTACTTTGGTAGATTTTCCACCTTTGGTTCGCTCGCCTGGAGGAATAAAGTGCAGGAAGAGCTATTGCACTACTTACCAAACTTTTACGTTAAAGCTTTTAAGACCTTTCATTTCCAGACCACATGATGGATTTAAATAATACTTTAAATGGTCACAGATATAGGTCCAAAGTTTGTTTCAGTGATAACCCCTATATACTCATAGCCTTAAGTTCAAGGTCTCGGAACTTGAATATTAATGTTGAAATTTTTCAACTGCTCATGTATTTGATGAATTATGATCCTCACACAAGGGGAGATGAACATTGGACACACTTTCTTATCTGCACAATATCTTGCAAACTAGTAGTTGGATTCTTACCAAGTTTTCATGGATACAGAATTGGGACAAAGCAAGCAACTGTTTAGATTTTGGTGGCCTTGACCTGAATTAAAGGTTACAGCAAAAGTAAAACTGAAAACTTTAGGTGGTAGGACATCTGTTTTCTCTGATAACACTGTTACTAATTTAGCATGATGATAAATATCAGTCCGGTCGTATTTAGCAATGTCCTAACCACACATATGACCTTACTGTAAAGGTAACGGAAGTTAGAGCTTTTATTTCAACTTTTTTGCGTCAAAGTATTTAGCAGCGCATATTTTCTAGACCATATGATGTTTTTGGTTTATATTTAGTAAAATGATGTATGTCCAAGGTTTAATTCAACAATACCCCTCCTCTTGTGAACGATTTTATATTATGGTTATGGACTAAGAACTTTTATGTTAAAGTTTTTAACAGCTCATGTTTTTCAGACTTTTTAATGACTTTAACTACCGTAATAAAGCCCTTACTGCCAAACTTCTTAGGCAGGGCTATCGTTATTTTAAACTTCGTAAGGCGTTTTCGAAATTTATCGCAGACACAGTGCCTTGCTAGAAAAATATAGCGTCAGTCTGAAAACACTTCTGCAATAAGGTATATCGGAACCCGAATTTTACGGTGCCTTAGTGTACAGATTTAGAAACATCGTAGGTAAATCTAACTTTTCGGAGCAATTCAGAAAACTTATTAACCGTTATAAAAGAATTGGGTTTAGCCTGGATATTATGCGGCAGACTGCTTGCCTAGTTGTGAACCCAATCATTGTTGATAGCTATGCTTCACTCTTTAATTGCACGATGGCGGTTCGGGCCTCAGACTCAATGACGGCCTCTTCGTAAAACTTTAACCAGTGGACTGGGGCTTGACGATATGTCTTTGGCTTGTTTTGGGTCTGGGAAGGGCTGCGATTTGTGATTAGTGCACTCCCTGGACTTTTCTCTTACCTTTTTTGGCCCGCCGTGGTTCAACTATTGGTTTTCATTTACTCTGGCACACAGTAGAATTAGCCATGAGTACTCGCCTTTGTTTATTATAATGATTAATTTGATTTTTATGTTTTCGTTTTGATGCATTGACTGAATTGGGAGTCTTTATGCGAACCGAATTTTTATGTATTTCTGTATTTAGAGTAGCATCGGGACCCAGGGTGAAGTTAGCTAGCTGTAAAAGTGCTTTAAACCCCCGGTGGTTTGGTCTACCGACCGTTCTAAGGCGATGGTCCCTGTGTTAGTCTTACTCTTTGTTGCTTTGTGGTTTATTCTACAAGGCTATTTGTTGTATGTCTTTCCGTGTGTCATTTTGTTCTTGTGTTTTTCTGTCCTTTTAATATTGCGATTACCTCGCTTGGGGAAGAGAGAGCTGATCTTAGTGCTTTTCGTACGTTTGTTCGGTTTGTGCTTGTTTAGATTCGTCGGTTTTCTCTTCCTTTTTGGGTCTGGGAAGGGCTGCGGATTGTGATTGTGGCACTCCCTGGACTTTTCTCTTACCTTTTTTTTTTATAATTGGTATGATGATAGATATAGGTCCAAAGATTTACTCAGCAATACCGCCCCTATGTCTCTCTGTCCATAGACATAAAGCACCTGTTCAGGCGAATTCTGCTCTCTGATAATAGCTATTGATATAAAGGATACTACATACTTCCCGTTTTGCTTTTCTGCAAATCAAGTCCCTTCTTTCCTCTTGCCCAGTACCTGGGGCGTTACAATTTAACAACCGAACATTGACTGATCTTTAAATAAACGGGCTGCTGGTCTTTGTGAGAATGTATATGTTTTACACACCTCACAGATATTTGTTCATGGCGCGATTACAGTAAATACAAGAAAATTTGATACAAAACATCGATACGCCGGGAAACTAATCTGTCATGCATTAATTAGCTCCCTATAGATCGTAGTATAGTGACAAAATGTTATAATTTATGAAAGGTTGTAATACTCAACGATAAAAACACTATAGACGTTATTAGAACTATGTAAAAAAATCAACTATGATCGTCTGTTTTCTAGCCCGCATACATAATTACATGTCGCTATCCATAGCCTAGGCCGAACATACTATATCCGAAATCATCTATGTAGCAGTGTTTCGTTCTTTTCTCCACTCATAACGTTTTCTTTTGGCCCAAATCTTTCCATGCTTGAATATCAAAGTAAACTGTATTATTAAACCAGCTTATAATCCGTTCGATTTGAGAATGCATATTTCCAATCGTAAACAAAGAAAATATTTTTTTTCTTCTTCGTAGTACGACAAAAAAACGAAATGACAAAAATTCAAACGTGTACGAATATTAATAGCAACAAGCTCATTTCAGGTCGAATGGTCAAATTAGGGCTTCTACGGGAGAACTGCTCATTCTGTTTTAAGTGAGCATAGCCCACATTGCTACATTCATTCTACAAAGTACTTTCCATTTTTTATTTCACTATGTTACCCAATAGCACAGTTTTCTGCTGCAAAAGTGTGACTTTGAATAATAAAAAAGTGGGGATCAATAATTATATATAACCCAACTAACAACCCCATAAAACTGGAAGAAAACCGATATTCTCCAAATGCATACACATTTTACAAAAACAACCTCAAATAGACACGCCGGGCTCCAGCCCCGCATAAATTAAGCTGGCTCACAGTAATTTCTACAGGTTTTTATTGCGCCATCGAAGACACAGACCAGCCTGCACTCTACTGATCAGTCTTCCTTAACCGCTTGAAGACACTCTGGTTCCTTGGTTATCCCCAAACAGCGCTTTAAAAATTGTTCAAAATGCACGGATGCAAAGGTTTAAACGAACCTTAGCTTAGCATACATGCGCTCTTCTAGGAGCTGCTGCGCTCGGCTCATATGTAATTGCAACATTACATATACACGCTGCCTTTTGGTGTATGCGAAATTTCATACGGTCAGGACTTGTGTAGTTTGTTTTGAAACTTTACGAATTCCAGATATTGTCGGGGCAAAGTGTCGCTTATGACAAGACGATGCGCATGCGCACTCTGGATAGGGCTTATTTCTATTATCTGGCTGATTAGTTCTTATTCTTTAATTAATTACCCATCATCTCCCTACCCTTGGACCGAATTCTGTATCGGAGAATTTCTGAATACTGCAAATCTAGTCTAAAACAAAACATCCTAGTTTCGTATTTCTGCTGTACAATTTTGTTTAACCTTGACCACTCTGCGCAAATTGAGCAGACGACAACCTTATAATAGTTTTGTCCCACCTGTCTTAGCAGGGCCACTTTGGCATGCAAGTTTCCGTCCCCGTCTGTTCATCCGTCTGTCCAGGCGTCTTTCCGTCAACATTTACACTGGGTGTCTTGTGAGCACAACTCCTCTTACAGTTTTGTACCGATCATTTTGAAATTTCGCATGTGTTTTTTTCATGGTATGAAAATGTGCATGTAATTTGGATATAAGTGTTGGATTATTTTTTGTTACTTTTTCCACATTGTGAACTTAGTCATTTTTCACCTCAGTATATAAATAGTGGGTAAAGGTGAGGGCAACTCCTCTTACAGTTTTATACCGATTGTTTTGAAACTTCGCATGTGTTATTTTCATGGTATGAGGATGTGCATGTGGTTTGGGTATAATTGTTAGAACTTTTGTCACTTTTTCCACATTGTGAACTTAATCACTTTTCATCCGCAATATATAGACAGTGGGTATTTCTTGTGAGCGCAACTACTCTTACAGTGTTTGTACCGATCGTGTTGAAACTCTGCATATGTTTCCTTCATGGTATGAGGATGTGCATGTGGTTTGGATAAAATTGTTAGATTATTTTTGTCACATTTTCCACATTGTGAACTTTGTCATTTTTCACCATACATATATATAAACAATCGGTACCTCTTGTGAGCGCAACTCCTCTTACAGCTTTGTACCGATTATCATGAAACTTTACTTGCGTTTTTTATGGTATGAGGATGTGATTTGGATAAAATAGTTAAGGTATTTTATCACTTTTTTTCACATTGTGAATCTAGTCATTTTTCGCCCTCTATATATAGACAGTGAGCACAACTCCTCATACAATTTTATAATATTTTTTGTTTTGTTTTTCCATAGTCTGAAGACGTGCATGTGCTTTTCGTATTATTCTTGCGTTATTTTTTTGTCATTTTTAGTACTTTTTGAACATTTACTGACAGTGTATAGACAGTGGGTACCTTGTGATTGCAACTTCTCATAAAATTTTAAGCCGGTCTTTTTGAAACTTTGTACCTGTTTCCTCCCAGCTCTGCAGAAGTGCACGTGGTTTGGATATGATTTTAAATTTATTTTTGTCAATTTTTTCACTATAAATTTGTCATTTTCTTAACCTCAGATTTTATGAAAGTGTATACAAACTTGCGGGTACCTTTTGAGGCTAACTTCTCATGCATCATATGTGGAAAAGCACATGCTTTTGATAAACATTACTACTTTGGCATGCAGTGGGGGAGTGGTGAGGCGAGTGGATGGGGTGGAACGGAGGGGCCAGATGCAACATCAACCAACGAAATTTGACCTATTTTCCTTATTTTTTCCTAAGAAAACAGGATTTGACACGTCATTCAAATTGTCTCCATATGAGACAATTTATATTAAGTGTCAAATCCTGATTCCTGGAGAAAATAAAACGATATTTCTAAATATCGTATACTGAAAAAGTACCAAGAGTGCTAAGCGTTAAATTCTCAGCATCTCTTCCGCATCACATTTAGTATGCTTAGAAACCATTACAAGGTGTACGATAGCTGAGTAATTTGTGTCCCGGCTGGTGATTTATCATTTTATACCCCATTCGACATTACGAAAGGTGTTACAAAAGAATTGAGTATTGTGTCGCTGCTCGATATCCATGTGGAACTTGAAAAAATGTAAAGCACTTTGCAATACTTACACAATGATGAGAACATGTGCCCATTTATCAATCTAATTCAAAAGCTAAATAATTTGCCTTTTGAATATGTGCAATCGTTGGCTGCTGTTATAAAAATGGTTGGTAAAAGTGTTGCCCAGAGGGTGAAAAGACGGGCCTACTTAAAAGCTCGCTCTAAGACAGGCTGTTCTTTGAAACACTTGCTGAAATTTATGTTGTTTATGGATCTACTAATGTGTCTTATGACACGGTTCGTAGATAGAAAAAAAGGGGGAGTTTCAAATCTGCCCACGCATGGATTATCTATAAAATTTGCACGTTAGTTGCACAAGTCCCAGCAAATATGGAAGTAGACGTGTTTTCTAAAACAAAAAAGTGTTGGTCTCAGGAGAACTCCCTGAAGTACACCTGTCATAAATGTATACCTGTGTCAAAACCTACCAGTATAAAATCCACAGTTCAACTTGATGTCTAATAATGTGCATTGTTATAGTGTATGAACTCAATAAGGAATATTTTACTACCATAAATAGATTTGTATATATTTCTGTGATAATTAAATTAAATTTTGAAATCCAAAACTGGATAACGTTTAAAAAAATAAGAACATGAGAAATTAATCTTTAAATTTTTATGTGTTTTGGTTCTTGTCAAGCTACGGTTTTGCATAAAAATATGCCACTTGTGTCTTCTCCTGATATGTGGACTTTCATGAAATTTAAAAACCGGTAACATATCTAGAAAGTACATGATACGCACTTAGGTCGGTTGAGTGTAAAAATGAATTTTTTATTGACTAATCAAAGACGTCCCAAATATTCTGAAATTCATCATATAAGTAATAGAAATCGAATTCAGATGATTTCTAACACTCCAGTTCTTGACAAAACGGATTAAATACGAATTGATTATGAAAAGTAGCTGATGCATTACACAGATCAAAAGTACTCAGAATTGCATTTAACATCTGTATGGGGCATGCAATAAATCCCTTATCATTATTTTATCAAGAATAATCAGCATTGCTCTTCACTTTATGTGTCCTCATCAATTGTCTCTTTTCGTGACTATACAATGGAAAAGGAAGAAATGCATATACCTTTTGTCTGTAAAATATGTATAATTCAAGGTGAGATTCAAGAAGGGCAGTTGTCAGTTTCTGGCGAAAGAATGTGCACAATACTGGTTAACCGCTTAGAGGACTTAGCCTGCCCAGTAAACGTGTGGTTAGGTAAACTGACCGCGCTCGACATGACCCCATTGGGTTGACTGGGCCGTAAAACCTCAACACAAACAAATAATTCAAGGTGAGCCATAAAAACGATATTTTCACTACTAAATTTGTGGTTAGCTTTTGTAAAGCATAAATTGCAGGGCTTTTCTTTGTTTTTAGCTCAATTTTTCATCACTTATGTATCAATTGTTGCATCACAGTGGAATACAGGCATTCCTTATTTTTCTGACAACAAACTGAATTAGACATTAACAGAAACATTTATTTCCTTGAGCACATGGCTCATCAGACCACAGCGGATCCGCTGCCAAGTGCAAAGAAATCCAAGTCATCTATACTATCTTAAAATTGTCTAGTAAAACAGTTTTCTTTATTGCACTCTTTCAAAGCTGTTCCACAGGGTGTAATTTAATTACCTCTTTGATTTTCCAGTTAAAAAAAAACAGTTTGTTGATTCTAAGCAAACTATTAATAATGGACCCCGAAAACCTGAACCAGGATAAAAAAACAAACATCACCTGAATAAAGATTAATTATTTTTGTGTCTTTTCTCATTTTGCTGTAATTTGGGTTGTCATATTTAATGTTCAAAATCAATTTGTTACAGGTTTTTGATTTTTAAGAAATTTTGCAAAAATAGTTCAGATAGGTATGGCAATTTTAGGCGTTATAATGATAGGTTGACAAGAACTGGAACCTATTTTAATTAATGACCAAATTTGTCAGAAAATAATTATGCAGTTGAATTATGGGGACTCCTTAAAACTTACTTAAGCATAAAAGCTCCAATGTCATACAAATAAATAAATATGTGCTATAAGCATTTTTAGTAGTGACTTACTGTTTTTATCAGCAAATTGGACATTATGAGTTACTGGTAAATGTGGATTGCGCTTTTCAGGGTACCCATATATTCACATGTGATTTTATACAAATATAAAGCCGTCTATTTAAGCAAGGGAAATAGGTAAAGCGGGATAGATACCTTATGCATAACAACCATATCCTAGGTAATACTTGTGTTTAATAATATGAAATGAATAGGTGTCACCTATGAAACGAGCTTTAGCATATTTTTTTCTTTTTCTTTTTTTTTCAGTAGGTATGCTAAGTCGCGGACCAGACAAAACCTGTTTAAATAGGTCCGAGACAAAGTAAACAACATCGAATATTATGCTTACATCAATTTAACCAGTTTCCTAGGAAACGTCGCTCTACTGTATTTTTTTATTTAAAAAGAGAGGCAAGTGGAAAGAGGTTGATTTGATACTAAAAACTACTAATTTCAGAATCCAGAATCTATTAGGTTTAAATATTGACAATATTTACTTTGACAAAATGGTGGACCGGATATACCCTACAGAACTCCAATTAAATAGAGCAAATTCTTCCGATACCGAGGCACCTTTTTTGGATTTGAATCTATGTATATCTAATGGTACAGTTTCCACCAAAATTTATGATAAACGGGACGATTTTGATTTAGAGATAGTCAATTTCCCTTTTCTGGATGGCGATGTCCCCCGGCGTACCTCATAAGGGGTATACATATCTCAACTTATAAGATTCGCCAGAGCTTCTTCAAATCTCAATGATTTTAACTACCGTAATAAAGCCCTTACTGCCAAACTACTTAGGCAGGGCTGTCGTTATTTTGAACTTCGTAAGGCGTTTTCGAAATTTTATCGCAGACAAAGTGCCTTGTTAGTAAAGTATAGCGTCAGTCTGAAAACACTTCTGCAACAAGGTATATCGGAACACGAATTTTACGGTGACTTAGTGCACAGATTTAAAAAAAAATGTTGGTAAATCTAACTTTTCCGAACAATCAGAAAACTTTGTAACCGTTATAAAAGAATTGGCTATAGCCTGGATATTATGCGGCAGACTGCATGCCTAGTTGTCAACCCAATCATGTTGATGGCTATGCTTCACTCTTTAATTGCACGACGGTGGTTCGGGCCTCAGACTCAATGACGGCCTCTTCGTAAAACTTTAACCAGTGGGTTGGGGCTTGACGATATGTCTCTGGCTTGGCCCGCCGAGGTTCAACTATTGGTTTTCATTTACTCTGGCAGTAGAATTAGCCATGAGTACTCGTCTTTGTTTATTATAGTGATTAATTTGATTTTTATGTTTTCGCGTTGATGCATCGACTGAGTTGGAAGCCTTTATGCGAACCGAATTTTTATTTATTTCTGTATTAAGAGACGAGCGTAAAGTTAGCATCTGGTTCACGGTTAATTATTAACGGTTCAGGATTCAGCGTCTGGTTCAGTATTCAGAATATTATTCAAAATACGACCTGCAGCGTCTGGTTCATTATTCAGGGTATTATTCAAAACTCGACCTGCAGCGTATGGTTCAGGATTCAGCGTATTATTCAAAATACGAGCTGCAGCGTCTGGTTCATTATTCAGGATATTATTCAAAAATGGTCAGGATATTATTCAGCGTATGGTTCAGTATTCAGGGTATTATTGAAAATACGACCTAGAACGTCTGGTTCAGGATTCAGGGTATTGTTCAAAATAGGAACTGCAGCGTCTGGTTCATCAATCAGGGTATTATTCAAAAGAGGCGAGGGTATTATTCAGCGTATGGTTCAGGATTCAGGGTATTGTTCAAAACATGACCTGCAGCCTCTGGTTCAGGATTTAGCGTATTACTCAAAATACGACCTGCAGCGTCTGGTACATTATTCAGGGTATTATTCACAAATGGTCAGGATATTATTCAGCGTATGTATCAGTATTCAGGGTATTATTGAAAATACGACCTGCAGCGTCTGGTTCAGGATTCAGGGTATTATTCAAAATAGGAACTGCAGCGTCTGGTTCATCATTCAGGATATTACTGAAAAGAGGCCAGGGTATTCTTCAGCGTATGGTTCAAGATTCAGCGTATTATTCAAAATACGAGCTGCAGCGTCTGGATCATTATTCAGGGTATTATTCAAAACACGTCCTGCAGCGCCTGGTTCAGGATTCAGCGTATTATTCAAAATACGAGCTGCAGCGTCTGGTTCGATATTCAGGGTATTATTCAAAAATGGTCAGGATATTATTCAGCGTATGGTTCAGTATTCAGAGTATTATTGAAAATACGACCTGTAGCGTCCGGTTCAGGATTCTGGGTATTATTCAAAATACGAACTGCAGCGTCTGGTTCATCATTCAGGGTATTTATCAAAAGAAGCCAGGGTATTATTCAACGTATGGTTCATCATTTAGGGTATTATTGAAAAGAGGCCAGGGTATTATTCAGCGTATGGATCAGGATTCAGGGTACTATTCAAAACACGACCTGCAGCGTCTGGTTCAGGATTCAGCGTATTATTCAAAATACGAGCTGCAGCGTCTGGTTTATTATTCAGGGTATTATATAAAAATGGTCAGGATATTATTCAGCGTATGGTTCAGTATTCAGGGTATTATTGAAAGTACGACCTGCAGCGTCTGCTTAAGGATTCAGGGTATTATTCAAAATACGAACTGCAGCGTCTGGTTCTTCATTCAGGGTATTATTCAAAAGAGGCCAGGGTATTAATTAGCGTTTGATTCAGGATTCAGGGTAATATTCAAAACACGACCTGCAGCGTCTGGTTCAGGATTCAGCGTATTATGAAAAAAACGAGCTGCAGCGTCTGGTTCATTATTCAGGGTGTTATTCAAAAATGGTCAGGATATTATTCAGCGTACGGTTCAGTATTTAAGGTATTATTAAAAATACGACCTGCAGCGTCAGGTTCAGGATTCAAGGTAATATTCAAAATACGAACTGCAGCGTCTTGTTCATCATCCAAGGTATTATTGTAAAGAGGCCAGGGTATTATTCAGCATTTGGTTCAGTATTCAGGGTATTATTGAAAATACGACCTACAGCGTCTGATTCAGGATTCAGGGCATTATTCAAAATACGAACTGCAGCGTATTATTCAAAAGAGGCCAGGGTATTATTCAGCGTATGGGTCAGGATTCGGGGTATTACTCAAAACACGACCTGCAGCGTCTGGTTCAGGATTCAGCGTATAATTCAAAATATACGAGCTGCAGCGTCTGGTTCATCATTCAGGGTATTATTCATAATACAACCTGCAGTGTCTGGTTCAGGATTCAGGGTATCATTCAAACGTGGCCAGGATATTATTCAGCGTATGATTCAGTATTCAGGGTATTATTCAAAATACGAGCTGCTGCGTCTGGTTTATTATTCAGGGTATTATATAAAAATTGTCAGGATATTATTCAGCGTATGGTTCAGTATTCAGGGTATTATTGAAAATACGACCTGCAGCGTCTGGTTCAGGATTTAGGGTATTATTCAAAATACGAACTGCAGCGTCTGGTTCATCATTCAGGGTATTTATCAAAAGAGGCCGGGGTATTATTCAACGTATGGTTCATCATTTAGGGTATTGTTGAAAAGAAGCCAGGGTATTATTCAGCGTATGGATCAGGATTCAGGGTATTATTCAAAACACGACCTGCAGCGTCTGGTTCAGGATTCAGCGTATTATTCAAAATACGAGCTGCAGTGTCTGGTTTATTATTCAGGGTATTATATAAAAAATGGTCAGGATATTATTCCGCGTATGGTTCAGTATTCAGGGTATTATTGAAAGTACGACCTGCAGCGTCTTCTTCAGGATTCAGGGTATTATTCAAAATACGAGCTGCAGCGTCTGGTTCATCATTCAGGGTATTATTGAAAAGAGGCCAGGGTATTATTCAGCATATGATTCAGGATTCAGGGTATTATTTAAAACACGACCTGCAGCGTCTGGTTCAGAATTCAGCGTATTATTCAAAATACGAGCTGCAGCGTCTGGTTCATTATTCAGGGTGTTATTCAAAAATTGTCAGTTTATTATTCAGCGTATGGTTCAGTATTCAAGGTATTATTAAGAATACGACCTGCAGGGTCAGGTTCAGGATTCAGGGTATTATTCAAAATACGAACTGCAGCGTCTTGTTCATCATCAGGGGTATTATTGTAAAGAGGCCAGCGTATTATTCAATATTTGGTTCAGTATTCAGGGTATTATTAAAATACGACCTACAGCGTCTGATTCAGGATTCAGAGTATTATTCAAAATACGAGCTGCAGCGTCTGGTTCATTATTCAGGGTATTATTCAAAAATGGTCAGGATATTATTCAGCGTCTGGTTCAGGATTCAGGGCATTATTTAAAATACGAACTGCAGCGTCTGGTTCGTCATTCAGGGTATTTTTCAAAAGAGGCCATGGTATTATTTAGCGTCTGGTTCAGGATTCATCGTATTATTCAAAATACGACCTGCAGCGTCTGGTTCATTATTCAGGGTATTATTCAAAATACGACCTGCAGCGTCTGCTTCAGGATTCAGGGTATTATTCAAAAATGGCCTGTTTATTGATCAGCGTATGATTTAGTGTTCAGGGTATTATTCAAAAAACGAGTTGCAGCGGCTGCTTCAGGATTCAGCGTATTATTCAAAATACGACTTGCAGCGTCTTGTTTATTATTCAGGGTATTATTCAAAAAAGGGTCAGAATATTATTCAGCGTATGGTTCAGTATTCAGGGTATTATTGAAAATTCGACCTGCAGCGTCTGGTTCAGGATTCAGGGTATTATTCAAAATAGGAACTGCAGCGTCTGGTTCATCATTCAAGGTATTATTCAAAAGAGGCCAGGGTATTATTTAGCGTATGGTTCAGGATTCAGGGTATTACTCAAAACACGACCTGCAGCTTCTGGTTCACGATTCAGCGTATTATTCAAAATACGAGCTGCAGCGTCTGGTTCATTATTCAGGGTATTATTCATAATACAACCTGCATCGTCTGGTTCAGGATTCAGGGTATCATTCAAAAGTGGCCAGGGTTTTATTCAGCGTATGATTCAATATTCAGGGTATTATTCAAAATACGACCTGCAGCCTCTGGTTTAGGATTCAGCGTATTGTTGAAAATACGATCTGCAGAGTCTTGTTCATTATTCATGGTATTATTCAAAGTACGAATTGCAGCGTCTGGTTCAGGATTCAGGGTATTATTAAAATTGTCCAGGGTATTATTCTGCGTCCTGCTCATTATACAGGGTGTTATTCAAAATACGACCTGCAGCGTCTGGTTCATTATTCAGGGTATTATTCAAAATACGACCTGCAGCGTCTGGTTCAGGATTCAGGGTATTTTAAAATAAAAATATCCAGTGTATTATTCAGCGTCTGCTTTACTATTCATAATACGACCTGCAGCTTCTGGTTCATTATTATTCAAAATACTACCTGCAGCGTCTGGTTCAGTATTCAGGGTATTATAAATAAATGTCCAGGGTATTATTCAGCGTCTGGTTCACGATTCAGGGTATTATTCAAAATATGACCTGCAGCGTCTGGTTCAGGATTCAACGTATTATTAAAATGTCCATGGTATTATTCAGCTTCTGGTTCAATATTCAGGGTATTATTCAAAATACGACCTGCAGCGTCTGGTTCAGGATTCAGCGTATTATAAAAAAATGTCCAGGGTATTATTCAGCGTCTGGTTCAGTATTCAGGGTATTATTCAAAATACAACCTGCAGCGTCTGGTTCAGAATTCAGCGCATTATTCAAAAATGTCCAGGGTATTATTCAGCGTCTGGTTCAGTATTCAGCGTATTCAAAATACGATCTGCAGCATCTGGTTCAGGATTCAGCATATTATTATAAAATGTCCTGGGTATTTTTCAGCGTCTGGTGCAGTAAACAGCGTATTATTCGTGGTATTATTCAAAATACGACTAGCGTATTATTCGGCGTCTGGTCCAGGATTCAGGGTATTATTATAAAATGTCTAGGGTATTGTTCAGCGTCTGGTTCAATATTCAGCGTATTATTCAGGGAATTATTCAAAATACGACCAGCGTATTATTCAGCGCCTGGTTCAGGACTCAGGGTTTTATTAAAGAAATATTCCAGGGTATTATTCAGCGTCTGGATTATTAAAAATTGGCTAGGGTATTATTCAGTGTCTGATTCTGTATTCAGTATGCTAACATGTTTAAGGTTTCAGCGTACGCAGTTAAAACTGATGTTTATGCTACATTTTCTGTTTTATTTGGCAATTGCCATTAATTCTTGAATTACCTTCGTATAGAGGTATAGGTTTAGTTAGGGTATATGCATCAACGGTAAGTATTGTTGTAAAATTTATAGTGATAATGCATCCGTAATTGGTGCATCTGTAAAACATTTTTGCCGACGCTTATGTTTTTATAAGCGTAGCTTGATAAAGTGTTGAAAAATCCGTACTCGATATATGAACTTTGAAAAAAAATAAAACGTAACGATTTTCGATAATTTTTATTGACTCAGGACTAAATCAAAGGTTCAAAATTTAGTTCCGGATTTCAATATATGCCAGTTTAAGTTTCAGTTCACGATGCATGGTTGAAATTAGGATTCAAACTGAACAAAATCAGAGTTCAGTCCATGATTAAGGAAACACTACAAGATTCTAAATTTAGTGTAGTTCTTGATTCAGTCTACGGGGCAGGATTCTTAATTAATCAGTTCAAGATTTGGTTCGCGGTTTGGGATAAAGTTCAGAGTTCAGTCAGTGTTTCAGTATTCACTTTAAGCTGCAACGTAATCACATATTATTCAGTTAATATAATTTTATGCAAGTCGTCCTTTCACGATACCATATTGTAGACTAAGTTCCTAATGTCCTCGAATTGTTTGCTCCCTGTCTCTTGATCTACGTCGGTTGATGTGTCTCGGAGAGGGATGTGCTTCGCTTGCTGGGTTTTGCCAATCAGCTGTTTCGGTTTCACACTTTTGAGGTTTAGATACACTGACGACGTTTTAATAACAGAAAGCCTCAGTGTCACTAAACTTGGTATAGTTGCGCTTACATTGCAAACCACTGTGTCGGTATCTCTGCTGGTGGATGTTTCCTTCGTCCCCTAGGATATGATCTGCTCAGAATCAGTTCCTAAGTGCTGATGTTGATACTGCGGTGTTTACGTCAGTACGTAAGTACTGAATTAAATTACTATATTATACTTAAACATTTACAGTAGTACACATTCTAAATTCTTCTAAAACTAAGCTTGATTTGTCATAGTGACGTGTATCTTAGCGGATTTGTTCACCATTTTTTAGGGGTTGAGTTTACATGTTGCAGGTCTCGCTGCCTGGGACACTCTCCTTGCTAATGCCCGGGAGTGCCGTGATGCGTGGGCCATGCTGGCTGAGATGGCACGGTGGGGAACGCTCTTTAGTCGATCGGTAGGCATCTCTTACCTGATGTCTGGGGTTGGACTTTCTCATGATTTACGTAGATTGATGTATGCTCGGAGGGGGATGTGCTTCGCTTGCCGGGTCTTGCCAATCATGATTTTCGGTTACAAACTTTTGGGTCTCTGTGTCACTAAATTTGGTATAGTTACGCTTATATTGCTCTTTTTTGACAGCTAGTGGAGTCTGCCAACCATGGAAATACTAAGGATCTAAGTAAAATAAGAACTATTGATGGTTTATATATATATTTCTTTTTCACAAACCGCAAATTATTGTGGTGTACATAACAGGCATACGTAAAAACAGACAGACGGACGAACAATCTGGATAAAGTAATCTGATTGGCTGAAAATTTGAAAAGAGTGTGGCATCTTAATTTATTCTTAATTTTGTTTTCAGGTAAAAATAAAAATATCATCAATTTGTCATCTGCTGAATTTGCCTATAGAGTGGTAAAGGCTAGATAACCATAAGTTCGGACTGAAAAAAATATGGGACACAAGCTTTACTTAAAATTATTGAATCAGGAAGTTACAAATACTGTAACGGAAGATAGGCAATTATGACAAATTGCCTAGCTTAGCAAAATTGGTAACTTCCTAACAGTAGCAAAGCCTGTCACAACGGCTACAGATGACATTCTAAGTTTTTTTTTCGGAGAAAACAAGGCTCAACACTACATGTAAATCCTCTATTAAGCAGACAATTTACATGAAATATCAAGAAATATAAAGAACAATTCTGATAGTGCCTCAAGGGTTAACATTTTTTTTTCTGTCCAAATATTAGATAATCTTTGATAATATCACTGCTGCATAGATCTTGTTCTGTCCTGGTTTCCATGGTTGTGTCAGTGTCCTGAAGTTGCAACTCGAATTGATTTCAATAAATAGCTGCCATTGTCTACCAAATAGGTTACAGTCGAATAGTTTAACTTCAACGCTTAGCATGCTAAGTAAAATTTGCAGATGAAGTTTTGAAATATTTTTCTTATATTCACCAGAAAATAGGCTTTGGCATTTCATGCAAATTGTGTCCAGAAAATTTGCATGGAATGCCAAATCTTGTTTCTATGAAAATCAGAAATATGTCCTCAATTTATCATCTGCTAAAATTAGTCCAGAGAGAGTGGTAAAGGAAGGTTAAAATGATATTTTAACCTTATACTTTTTTGCACTTAAACAGCAATAAAAATGCTTTTTATTTTCTCATCTGGATCTACACTGTTTGCACAGTATCCGTTTTGATCTGCAGGGATGAAAAGGTTACGGTGAACAGAGATATATCTCAACACTCTCCTCCCTTTCAAAGGGAGACCATTCCAGCGGAACAGATCCTTTCCTGGTTTATAAACCCCTCTTCAAAAGGGGGCTATTCTGATCAGAAACTATGTTCCTTCCATTTAGAGTAGCCCTGTATGAGAAGAGAGGTAATTACTTTCTCGCTTAACCGCAATCCCAAAACTTACCGCAAGTCTTAGACACACCATCTCACGCTAGCCCCAGCCCCCCAAAAAATCATCCTTATAGCCCCAGGGTAAGGACTACCCTAACCCTAGCTACAAGACATCAGAATTAACCGCAAACCCTTAGCTAACCGCAACCTTTACCTACCACTAACACTAACCATACATAACCCTAGGTATAAAACATTAGAAGTAACGGCAACCCCAAAAATTGCAAGTTTTAGACACACCATCTCACGTTAGCCCCAGCCAAAACACTCATCCTGCATTGCCCTTCGGTTGGAGCTACCCTAACCCTAGATTTATCCTGAACCATACGCTGAATAATACACTGGCCACTTTTGAATAATACCCTGAATAATAACCCGGACGCTGCAGATCGTATTTTGAATAATACCCTGAATAATGAACCTGACGCTGCAGGTCGTATTTTGAATAATACGCTGAATCCTGAATCAGACGCTGCGGGTCGTATTTTGAATAATACGCTGAGATCTGAAGCATACGCTGAATAATACCCTGGCCATTTTTTAACAATACCCTGAATCCTGAACCAGACGCTGCAGGTCGTAGTTTGAATAATACCCTGAATAATGAACCAGATGCTGCAGGTCGTATTTTGAATAATATGCTGAATCCTGAACCAGATGCTGCAGGTCCTATTTTGAATAATACCCTGAATAATGAACCAGACGCTAAATAATACCCTGGATATTTTTAAATAAGACGCTGAATCCTGAACCAGACGCTGCAGGTCGTATTTTGAAAAAATACCCTGAATACTGAACCATACTCTGAATAATACTCTGGACATTTTTTTAATAATATCCTGAATAATGAACCAGACGCTGCAGGTCGTATTTTGAATAATACCCTGAATCCTGAACCAGACGCTGCAGGTCGTACATTGAATAATAACCTGAATAATGAACGAGACGCTGAATAATACCCTGGATATTTTCAAATAATACGCTGAATCCTGAGCCAAACGCTGCAGGTCGTATTTTGAATAATACCCAGCGTACTGAACAATGCGCTGAATAATACCGTGTCCACTTTTGAATAATACCCTGAGCAATACACCAGACGATGCAGGTCGTATTTTGAACAATACCCTGAATGCTGAACCAGACGCTGCAGGTCTTATTTTAAATAATAATCTGAATAATGAACCAGACGCTGCAGGTCGTATTTTGAATAATACGCTGAATCCTGAACCAGACACTGCAGGTCGTATTTTGAATAATACCCTGAATAATGAACCGGACCCTGAATAATAACCAGGATATTTTACAATAATACGCTGAATACTGAACCAGACGCTGCAGGTTGTATTTTGAATAGTACCCTGAATACTGAACCATACTCTGTAAAATACCTTGGCCAGTTTTGAATAATACCCTGAATAATAAACCAGATGCTGCAGCTCGTATTTTGAATAATACCCTGAATCCTAAACCAGACGCTGCAGGTCGTATTTTGAATAATACCCTGAATAATGAACCAGACGCTGAATAATACCCTGGATACTTTTTAATCATACGCTGGATTCTGAACCAGACGCTGCAATTCGTATTTTTAATAATACTATGAATACTGAAAAATACGCTGAATGATAACCTGGCCACTCAGTTTGAATGATACCATGAATAATGAACAAGACGTTGCAGGTCGTATTTTAAATAATACCCCGAATGCTGAACCAGACGCTGCAGGTCGTATTTTGAATAATAACCTGAATAATGAACCAGACGCTGCAGCTGGTATTTTGAATAATACGCTGAATCCTGAACCAGACGCTGCAGGTCGTGTTTTGAGTAGTACCCTGAATCCTGAACCATACGCTGAATAATACCCTCGCCTATTTTCAATAATACGCTGAATGATGAACCAGACGCTGCAGTTCATATTTTGAATAATACCCTGAATCCTGAACCAGACGCTGCAGGTCGTATTTTCAATAATATCCTGAATACTGAACCATATGCTGAATAATATCCTGACAATTTTTTAATAATACTCTGACTAATGAACCAGACGCTGCAGCTCGTATTTTGAATAATACACTGAATCCTGAACCAGACGCTGAAGGTCGTGTTTTGAATAATACCCTGAATCCTGAACCATACGCTGAAAAATACCCTGGCTTCTTTTTAATAATACCTTGAATGATGAATCAAACGCTGCAGTGCGTACATTGAATTATACCCTGAATCCTGAACCAGACGCTGCAGGTCGTATTTTCAATAATACCCTGTATTGTGAACCATACGCTGAATTTTATCCTGACCATTTTTGAATGATACCCTGAATAATGGACCAGACGCTGCGGCTCGTATTTTGAATGAACCATACGCTGAATAATATCCTGACCATTTTTGAATAATACCCTGATTAATGAACCAGACGCTGCAGTTCGTATTTTGAAATCCTGAATCCTGAAACATACGCTGAATAATACACTGGCCTATTTTCAATAATACCATGATAGATGAACCAGACGCTGCAGTTCGTATTTTGAATAATACCCTGAATCCTGAACCAGACGCTGCAGGTCGTATTTTCAATAATACCCTGAATACTGAACCATACGCTGAACAATATCCTGACCATTTTTGAAAAATACCCTGAATAATGAACCAGACGCTGCAGCTCGTATTTTGAATAATACGCTGAATTCTGAACCAGACGCTGCAGGTCGTGTTTTGAATAATACCCTGAATCCTGAACCATACGCGAAATAATACCCTGGCCTTTTTTTAATAGTACCCTGAATGATGAACCAGACACTGTTGTTCGTATTTTGAATAATACCGTGAATCCTGAACCAGACGCTGCAGGTCGTATTTTCAATAATATCCTGAATACTGAACCATATGCTGAATAATATCCTGACAATTTTTGAATAATACCCTGACTAATGAACTAGACGCTGCAGCTCGTATTTTGAATAATACACTGAATCCTGAACCAGACGCTGAAGGTCGTGTTTTGAATAATACCCTGAATCCTGAATCATACGCTGAAAAATACCCTGGCTTCTTTTTAATAATACCTTGAATGATGAATCAAACGCTGCAGTGCGTACATTGAATTATACCCTAAATCCTGAACAAGACGCTGCAGGTCGTATTTTCAATAATACCCTGTATAGTGAACCATACGCTGAATATTATCCTGACCATTTCTTTGAATAATACCCTGAATAATGGACCAGACGCTGCGGCTCGTATTTTGAATGAACCATACGCTGAATAATATCCTCACCATTTTTGAATAATACCCTGATTAATGAACCAGACGCTGCAGTTCGTATTTTGAAATCCTGAATCCTGAACCATACGCTGAATAATACACTGGCCTATTTTCAATAATACCCTGAATGATGAACCAGACGCTGCAGTTCGTATTTTGAATAATACCCTGAATCCTGAACCAGACGCTGCAGGTCGTATTTTCAATAATACCCTGAATACTGAACCATACGCTGAACAATATCCTGACCATTTTTGAAAAATATCCTGAATAATGAACCAGACGCTGCAGCTCGTATTTTGAATAATGCGCTGAATTCTGAACCAGACGCTGCAGGTCGTGTTTTGAATAATACCCTGAATCCTGAACCATACGCGAAATAATACCCTGGCCTTTTTTTAATAGTACCCTGAATGATGAACCAGACACTGTTGTTCGTATTTTGAATAATACCGTGAATCCTGAACCAGACGCTGCAGGTCGTATTTTCAATAATACCCTGAATACTGAACCATACGCTGAATAATATCCTGACCATTTTTGAATAATACCCTGAAAAATGAACCAGACGCTGCAGCTCGTATTTTGAATAATACGCTGAATCCTGAACTAGACGCTGCAGGTCGTGTTTTGAATAATAACCTGAATAATGAACCATACGCTGAATAATACCCTGGCCTCTCTGGAATAATACCCTGAATGATGAACCAGACGCTGCAGTTCGTATTTTGAATAATACCCTGAATCCTGAACCAGACGCTGCAGGTCGTATTTTCAATACTATCCTGAATACTGAACCATACGCTCAATAATATCCTGATCATTTTTGAATAATACCCTAAATAATGAACCAGACGCTGCAGCTCCTATTTTGAATAATACGCTGAATCCTGAAACAGACGCAGCAGGTCGTGTTTTGAATAACACCCTGAATAATGAACCATATGCTGAATAATAGCCTGGCCTCTTTTGAATAATACCCTGAATGATGAACCAGACGCTGCAGTTCGTACTTTGAATAATACCCCGAATCCTGAAACAGACGCTGCAGGTCGTACTTTCAATAATACCCTGAATACTGAACCATACGCTGAAAAATATCCTGACCATTTTTGAATAATACCCTGAATAATGAACCAGACGCTGCAGCTCGTATTTTGAATAATACGCTGAATCCTGAACCAGACGCTGCAGTTCATGCTTTGAATAATACCCTGAATAATGAACCAGACGCTGCAGTTCGTATATTGAATAATACCCTGAATCCTGAACCAGACGCTTCAGGTCGTATTTTCAATAAAACCCTGTATCCTGAACCAGACGCTGCAGGTCGTGTTTTTAATAATACCCTGAATAATGAACCAGACGCTGTAGGTCGTATTATGAATAATACCCTGAATACTGAACCATATGCTGAATAATATCCTGACCATTTTTGAATAATACCCTGAATAATGAACCAGACGCTGCAGTTCGTATTTTGAAAAATACGCTGAATCCTGAACTGGACGCTGCAGGCCATGTTTTGAATAATACCCTGAATCCTGAACCATACGCTGAATAATACCCTGGCCTCTTTTCAATAATACCCTGAACATCAGGTTCGACGCTGCAGTTCGTATTTTTAAAAATACCCTAAATCCTGAACCAGACGCTGCAGGTCGTAATTTCAATAATATTCTGAATACTAAACCATACGCTGAACAATATCCTGACCATTTTTGAAAAATACCCTGAATAATGAACCAGACGCTGCAGCTCGTATTTTGAAAAATACGCTGAATCCTGAACTAGACGCTGCAGGTCGTGTTTTGAATAATACCCTGAATCCTGAACCATACGTTGAATAATACCCTGGCCTCTTTTCAATAATACCCTGACTGATAAACCAGATGCTGCAGTTTGTATTTTGAATAATACCCTAAATCCTGAACCAGTCGCTGCAGGTCGTAATTTCAATAATACCCTGAATACTTAACCATACGCTGAACAATATCCTGACCATTTTTGAAGAATACCCTGAATAATGAACCAGACGCTGCAGCTCGTATTTTGAATAATACGCTGAATCCTAAACCAGACGCTGCAGGTCGTGTTTTGAATAATACCCTGAATCCTGAACCATACGCTAAATAATATCCTTGCCTCTTTTTAATAATACCCTGAATGATGAACCAGACGCTGCTGTTCGTATTTTGAATAATACCCTGAATCCTGAACCAGACGCTGCAGGTCGTATTTTCAATAATACCCTGAATACTGAACCATACGCTGAATAATATCCTGACCATTTTTTCATAATACCCTGACTAATGAACCAGACGCTGCAGCTCGTATTTTGAATAATACGCTGAATTCTGAACTAGACGCTGCCGGTCGTGTTTTGAATAATAACCTGAATAATGAACCATACGCTGAATAATACCCTGGCCTCTCTTGAATAATACCCTGAATGATGAACCAGACGCTGCAGTTCGTATTTTGAATAATACCCTGAATCCTAAATTAGACGCTGCAGGTCGTATTTTCAATAATACCCTGAATACTGAACCATACGCTCAATAATATCCTGACCATTTTTGAATAATACCCTGAATAATGAACCAGTCGCTGCAGCTCGTATTTTGAATAATACGCTGAATCCTAAAACAGACGGTGCAGGTCGTGTTTTGAATAACACCCTGAATAATGAACCATATGCTGAATAATACCCTGGCCTCTTTTGAATAATACCCTGAATGATGAACCAGACGCTGCAGTTCGTATTTTGAATAATACCCCGAATCCTGAACCAGACGTTGCAGGTCGTATTTTCAATAATACCCTGAATACTAAACCATACGCTGAATAATATCCTGACCATTTCTGAATAATACCCTGAATAATGAACCAGCCGCTGCAGCTCGTATTTTGAATAATACGCTGAATCCTGAACCAGACGCTGCAGGTCGTGTTTTAAATAATACCCTGAATAATGAACCAGACGCTGCAGGTCATATTTTGAATAATGTCCTGAATACTGAACCATACGCTGAATCCTGAACTGTGAATAATGAACCGTGAACCAGATGCTTACTTTACGCTTGTGTATTAAGAGTAGCATCGGGACCCAGGGTGAAGTTAACCCCACAGTGATTCGCTCTACCGACCGTTCTAAGGCGGTGGTACCGGTGTTAGTCTTACTCTTTGTTGCTTTGTTGTTTTTTCTACAAGGCGATTTGTTGTATGTCTTTCCGTGTGTCATTTTGTTCTTGTGTTTTTCAGTCATTTTAGTATTACGATTACCTCGCTGGGGGAAGAGAGAGCTAATCTCAGTGCTTTTCGTACGTTTGTTCGGTTTGTGCTTGTTTAGATTTGTCGGTTTCCTCTTCCTCTTGGGGTCTGGGAAGGGCTGCGGTTTGTGATTGTGGCACTCCCTAGACTTTTCTCTTACCTTTTTTCCTTACTATATTCTATCTAAAAGAAAGCTCGTTGTACTGACAGGTGATGATCTGTTTGTGTTAAATGACGCATAGCTTGTCTTTTCAGCATTAGTTTTTTTATCTTTGTGTTTGAATGACAAGTTATCAAATAACTGAGCGATATTCATGTTCATTTCCTTTTTTTGAGATCATTTTTTGAATTATGAAACTGCTTCTGATGAGGTGTGTCACACATGGAATAATTACTTACATCTTATCAATGATATGAGAGGTTAGATTTGACAACGGGCTGTTAAAATTTTAAATGTTGCAAGATGTTGAAAGTCGAATCAATACTGAAATGAGTAGTATAACTATATTACCCAGTCCGAGTCAACTAAACTCTGCCACCCATGATATCCAATTTTGATGCCTTCAGGTTACAATGGAATCATGTCCTAAGGGTGGGGCGTAGTACTCTCCACAGCGTCGTTACTGCTATCAATTATCCTTACAATGTATCCCGGTTTCTAGGTATTAACTTTATGGATGCTTATGATGTTTATCAATAATACGAGCTACGACACAATCTGACAGGCAAATCATTGTGCAGCATGTGTGTAAAGACGGAAGTCGCTAAAGTACGAACGATCAGCTGATCGCCAGTCAGCTGAAACTGGGACCCATCGTACTGATGGGTCTGAGGCTGAAATCACCGCATATCCTACCTTTATCATGTTGTCAACGATAAATTCTTCCTTATGCATAATACTTGTTATTTGCTGTAGGAATGTAATCTATTTTTTACAGCAATACTTCAGTATTTACCCTTAAATACACGAAAATGTTGTTTAATGCGAGAAAAATCTCAGAATAAAACTGGCGGCTAAAACGCAGATCAGTATTGCAGTCATCCGTGTCAATGACGTAAAATGTATCCTTCTATTTCATTGGCTATACGATTCTTTACAGCCAATGAGATCGCTAACGGCGGCTGACTGGCTTTCCATGTTTACAGCGGAGCGTATCTGATCATCATATTTTTCAAACTTAGCCCGATACACTCCGCTGTAGATATGGGAAACCAATCACCCGCCGCATGCGAACTCTTCTGCATAGTATGTGAGAGACTCACAATACCTATAGTACGAGCTTAAGCTTTGTCACATGCTTCGCAGGTCGCTTAAGCTCGTTATCGTAAGATCCTATCTGTGAGCTGAATCCTATGTAAATTCTCTATAGGCTGAAACTCCCCCTTTGATTCTGGATTATATTAGGTCGAAAATGCACCCAAATCAACATCTGTATCGTACTGTGCGGTAGTTTTTCTCAGTTTGGTTTCGGGACACTGATACCGGGTACTCGTTGGAACAGCATCGTCGGGACGGTGTAAAACGAATACCCGAGGTCTGTGTTGTTGTTGTTGTTTTCTACTATAAATATAGGAAACAAATTGTATATTGAGTGCATTTTCAAAGAATATACGGACTTATCTGCATAAAGTGACTTATTATCTAACTAGGGCATTAAGATGACGCTCCGTGTACTAAAATGGTATCTGCCATATCCTAGAACAAGCTTTTTTTTCAGCTGAATTTTTTAAATCAGGGCATAAACCCTGGGTGCTTGTTGGAGCAGCCTCATTGAGACGGTTCTAACGAATACCCTTGGTCCGTGTTTTCTACAGAGAAAGGGAGAAAAATGTATACCCCTGTAGACCATTCTATTCTTTATAGGCGGTGAGGTTTGCAGGGGTGTTCATTACACGACTTTTAATATGATGGACGCAGAGAAAATATATTTCGACACCAATTACACATATCTGCGGTGCGTCGGCCGTTGATTCGTACACACGGGTGTTAGTTTTATATAGTGCGACGTCATTCGGGTCGTGTTCTTCAATAACCGTCAGTATTATTCAGACGTAAAGATTTTGCGTCGTATCGTAACACACCGGTTACCGCGATACAACGAACGCGACTGGGTACAACGATCGCAGTTAAAAATGATCACAAGAATTTATTTGGTAAGAAAATGATTTGTTTAAGCAATTTTCCCAATCTTCTTGAATGGTTACTTTGCATAGCTGAAAGAAGGCGGTATTGCCTTTCGGCGTTTAGTCACGTTCTGTTACATGCAATATCTTAACGACAGTGCACATAACGTCCGATACAACAAGTGTACATCAAACATCTCAGAGTCATTTTTTTTACTTTTATACAATCCCTTTGCAGGACAACCTGGATAGGGTAAAAAAAAAAAATCCCAGGGTTAAAACTAGGATTTCCTCATCTGGTGTGCAAGAACTGGCAAAATGGGGTAAAAGAAAAATCCCTTCAATAATATATGCGTGTCCAGAAAATACTCGAATCAGCGTACTTAGGCCAAGGTCATTGGTTCCCGTATTTATGTAATGAATAAGTCTTTAGTTGCTTAGAATGTAAACAGACAAAGTGTCTTCAGCCACTGCTGTACCGACAAATTATTTCACAGATTCTTGTGATTGCACTTTTAGACCAAACAGTGTTCCAATGAAGTTGTTTTTGCTCAGTTAGTAGACCTTGTTGTCTAGAGTAACAACATGTGCTGTTGAAATGACGCCCTGACCTTTGCTCGTGATATTTGAAATATTAAACTGTTTGTTAAAACTGGGATATTTAAGAAAATGTATATTTCTATAGTTTACATGTACATGTGCGTGCTCAGGATATCTCGTATGCCATATGCAAATTTTATGGGTCAAAGTGACTGTTTATTGTGCGTCTGATGTATAAAGAAGTTTTCTACATGTCATAAACTAAATGGCACACAGCTACAAAAAACGCTTCTATTTTTGGAATGGCAAGCACATCATTGGATTTTGCAATTTTACAACTTAAGGGGCAGATATGTCCGGTCTTCTCGGCTAAGTCTTGAAAACTGGCGCTTGTACCGGAAAAACAAACGTCAAAGTTTGAGGTTTCCATATCCGTGTTTATTGTACCATCTTTTTTGTGTTTAGTGTACCCAGACACAACACACGATCCGTGGTAAGTTGTACCCGTGTTTCAAGATAGTACGCTAGGAAAAATCTATACAATTCTTACTCTAAAAGTTTTTATTAATTGTCAGAAGTAGTATATTTACTTCGATACCTGGAGGCATGAAAAACCCTAGAATGGCCGTGCACATGCTCTTTATCCTTATTTTACAGACCCTTAAGACGAGAAGTTTTGTTCTTTTGTCTATTGTGGCTTAATTTGTAGCATTGCTTTTCCTTCTCTAACCGTGTTAAAATTTGGATAAAACAACACATACGTATCTTTTGGTAACCCCATAACCACCAGAAAACAAAACTTATCATATTTCCATCTGAATAAAGGAAACATTGAACTTACACTTTTTTACCGTCAACAAAATTTCAACTGCGTTCGTTGTACCCAGTCGCGTTCGTTGTACCGCAGTTACCGGCGTGCGTAATATCAGGCTGACATGCTATATTTCAGTGACATACCTCAACTTCTATGTGCATCAAGAGATACTCCTTCTAAATCTCCTTCTTTTTATGGAAAAATCACAATCAGGGATAGTGTTACTGGCTTTTCATATGAAAAGGGTAGCAAAAGATACTTCAATAGGTAACAAAAAAGACAATATTAGGTTTAAATAAACAGGAAACTTCTCAAAATAGCCATTAAACGGAAATTTAATGCAGGGGAGCTGGAGTATATGAAATTTAGTTTACGTTTGTAATGAAATATGGCTGATAATGCCATTACATTAGTGAGTTTGAATCGACAGGGACTTTCCGACAAGACTGTCAGAGCTGACACACTTAATTTTCTTCAAAGCAAAAACTACTCAATTTTTATGTTAAAAAGACATTTATTTTTTCAAAAGAGGAGAAAAAATTACACGGGCACATTGGGAGTATGAGTGTTATTTCTTAATAATAAATACTAATGGACCAAATAGACACTGGTCGGAATTTTATCAAATATGTTGAAGGGCATACCCAGTCATACCTACTTGCGATTTTAATTTAGTTCTTAATCCTGAAAAATATTTACACGAATACATGAACCTTGAGAACAAGTTTTAAATTTAATGATTCAGTGTGATTTAATCGATGTCTGGAACGATATGAATATTGAAACGAAACAATAAACTTAGACGAAATACTCATGAAAAATCAAGAATAGTGTTCGTTTTTATTTCCTAAGGGAAAAATAAACATTAAAACAAAAACAAAAAATAAACAAATAAATAAAATAAAATAAAAATAAAAAATTAAAAACGATTAAAACAGACTTTCCAAAACTTATAAATGAGGATCAGACGAGATTCATATCTGGAGGGCTTATTGTAGAAATTATACGTTACTCTATGATGTTATAATATGTACAGAAAAACACGAAATTACAGGTATGCTTCTCTTATTGACTTTGAAAAAGGGTTTGACTCGGTCTCCTGGACGTTCCTGTTTAAAGTATTTCATTTTTTTTAAATTCAGAAATTCTTACATCAAATATATTCAGTTATGTTTATAAGACTATCTAGTCTTGCGTCATTGTAAATGGCCATTTTTCAGACTGATTCTTTCTGGAACGGGATTGTAGACAAAATGATCCTTTGTCGCCGTGCTTGTTTCTACTGTGTGCAGAAACATTGGCAGTCCCTATTAGAAATAATAGTAATACAAAAGGCATACAAACTAGAGCGTTGAATGTGATTATCTCACAATATGCAGAAAATACCTATCACATGTTTAAAAGTGTAACGTTCTGTGCAGAAGCATCCGACATTTGTATTAATATGGCAAAAAAACAATGTTATTTGGATTGGTTTGAAGAGAAATAGCAACGAAAGTTTTCTGGAGAATATAATCTTTCGTGGAATAATCATAAATAAATAATAATAGAAGTTATATTTACAAAAAAAAAAAAAAGAAAAAACCTTAGGAGAGATAAATTTTGCCTTGAAGTAAAAATAATTTTCGCAAATTGGTCCAAAAGGGTGTTAACGTCAAAAGGTAAGATGGTAATAATTAAAAGTTTAGCTTTATCTAACATAAACCATTTACCTGATCCCCATAAAAGATTTATTGAATAAAATCAAGGTAGGTTTTATAATTATCTTTGGGCAAATAACTCTGATAAAATTAAAGATAAAATTATAACCTAAAGTTATAATACAGAATTACAACATGAGAGGATTAAGACTGATAGATTTAAAAAAGGTAAGAGAAAAGTCCAGGGAGTGCCACAATCACAAACCGCAGCCCTTCCCAGACCCCAAGAGGATGAGGAAACCGACAAATCTAAACAAGCACACACCGAACAAACGTACGAAAAGCACTGAGGTTGCAAAATGGTATATGATATGAATAATAAAACTATTTCAGCCTTTGTTGTTAAATGGCAAAACGAATTTAATCTGCCGCCTGATATTGATTTGGAGAAAAAGGTTTTTGGACTTCCTTTTAGGGTATCAAAGCATACAAGTCTAAGATGATTTAAGTACAGAATAAATCACAGGATTTAAGGAACTAATTATTTAATATCGAAAAAGAATTTAAAAGATAAAGATAGATGTAGTTTTTGTAAAATTGTGAAACCATAAAATACTTTTTCTTGAAATGTGATATTGTTGCAAAGTTTTAGGAAGATTTTAAATCTTTATTGCAAGATAGATGTGGAACACAAATACCGTTTGTTTTTAGAAAAAGATACAAATTTGAGAAATAAGCAATTTGACAATGGATTAAATACTTTGATCTTATAGGGAAAGCAAGTTATTTATAGAATGAAAAGTACATAATAAAATGCCAACATTAATATCAGTAAAAAAAAAATAAGTTACTTTAAAACGGAGTAATATAGATATGCTAAAATCTAACACAAGTGCATTTTAAGGAAAAGTGGCTCAGGTACTTAACCATAACTAGTAGACAATATATTTATAATTTATAAAACAGGTGGCTGTATATGTACATGATTTACTGTCTGGATATTTTTGAAATGATAGTTGAGATCTTATTGTAAAAATGTATGACTCGTACTAACCACAGAATCCCTCTTTATAAAAAGTTAAAACCTGTTCGCCTATTGAAAAATGTAGCATTACCTGTCCTTTTTGTATATGTAGCTTTTTTGTGTGTATTTGTTTTGCTCATTTTCGGTTGTAAGTTTACATGTTTTGTTACATATCTATATTAGAAAGACGTAAACTTGCTGTTTCTATACTTAATGAGTTCGATATTTAAATTATTAAAAAATAATAAAACTGCAATAGACAATTTGTCTGGCTGTTATTATCGATCTCAGGAGGTGATCTGCTTGTGTTCTAGCGCTTGATCTTCAAATCTCATGTGTTTGCCTCACTCGTTCTTTACGCACACGCTCTGGATTACAGGCTGGCTATTTCTCAGTGGTCAGTAGGAATGATAATATAAACGCTAATTATATAAACTTAGTATGAATTTTAGTATGAATATTATTAAACTTTCAGATTGCATGTCATAAGAAATAAATTAGTATGCTGCTTTTCTCAACTTTTAGGAAAGTGCTAAGAAACATCTCCGTGCACCTCGCCTGGATTGCATAAAGATGTTTATGAGCGTTTCACTTTAATCAGCAGTTTAATGTATTGCTACTATTTTAGCCCATTTGTCAGAGTATTGGACAAAGCTAGATTTACTACCTTGTTTAAAATTGATATTCATATGTATATGTATGTTCATGAATTGAGAACAGGTCAAATGCTCAATATATTATCTGTTTTTTGGCTGACCGATTTCATGACAAAAATCAATTTCAAGGCCGTCTGTGGAAAAGCGTGAAAGGGACTGTCTCCCATGAAACGGGCGATATATACATAATACTTCTACTAGTTTGCTAACATTTAAATTCTTATGGATGTGCCAATTAACTGGTTATTAGATACTGTTTTACAAAGTTTTATTTGTGGTACATTATACTGTATTAAGTCCTTATGTAGCTAATATTTACGTTTATTGTCGAAATAAAATTAAATAAAAAGCGTACCGTGACGCATTCTGGAAGTGGATTCATCGACTGAGTTATGAATTTCTAGTCGTGGGACCTTCTTGGAGTGCATGAAATAAATAAATGATTTCGTACATTTTGAATGTTCACGGGCAAAATAAGCAATTCTTTTGGAACAACACCCCTCGTAAACGGAATAATATGGCCGATATGGAATAACATTGCAGAATGAAGCACTGTATAGTTATGAATTTGAAGTAAACTACTGACGAAAAAGTATGCAATGTCTAGGAACAGAACCAGAGACCTCCTGCTTGAAATTCGGGTGCTGTACGAAGTTAGCAAACTGGGACAACTGTCGTGCCTATAACTAGACTCCTCCCTCTAACTACCTAAAACCATATAAAGCACTTTTTTTTTTTTTTTTTTTTTTTTTTTTTTTTTTTGCTAATTCAAACTCTTGTACCACTACTGAACTTTCTAATTGTTGACTTCTTGTCTTACTGCTATCAGAAAGCATGTGATTAAATATTACGACAATGTCTATGAAACAATAAATAAAACAATCTGTTTTGGTCAAATTTTGAATGAAGTGTTGAATAAATTAAAAAAAAAAAAAAAAAAAAAAAAAAAAAAACAGAAATTTTTGTGCATCGAGTCTTTCTACGTATGATGTTTTCCCATGCTCTACACTTCACTACCCGATATCTTATATTGCTTAACTATACATGTTTTGGCAAGCAGCAAGACATACAGAAAGCAAAATAAGCCTAAAAAGTGGATTCCGAACACGCTAAGATACATGTCATTTTGACAAGTTAGTCTTAGTTTTAGAAAATATTTGAATTTGTACTATAACAAAGATTTAGGTATAAAATAGTTACTTAATTCAGTACTTAAGTACTGGTGTTAACACCGCAGTATCAACATTCGCACTGAAGAACTGATACTTAGCTGATGATATCCTCGGGGACGAACGAATCATCCACCATCAGAGATATCGACCAAGTGGTTTGCAGTATGAGCTTCACTATACCTAATTTAGTGCCACGGAGGCCTTTGTGTTGTTTAAACTTCATCAGTGTGGCTAAACCCCAAATGTTTGGAAATGAAATGAAGGATGCACATGTCTTGGCAAGCAGCAAGACATACAGAAAGCAAAATAAGCCTGAAAAGTGGATTATGAACCCGATAAGATACATGTCATTTTGACAAGTCAGTCTTAGTTTTAGAAATTTTTTTGAATTTGTACTAAACAAAGATTTAGGTATGAAAATAGCTACTTAATTCAGTACATCAGTTCAGACTTTAACACCGCAGTATCAACATCTTTTGATTGAATTTCAAACTTAATGATTTAATTGAAAGAATATTTCATATGGAAGTTTCCCTCTATCTTGCATGTAACGGAAGTGATGCTTTTTTCACTTCCGAAAAGCATAGAAATAATGCGTTATGGTCATATCAGAAAGTGTGTGCTCTCACCTTTCTACTTGACAATATTTATTTAAAATTTGGTACTAATTTATTCAGAAAAATTGTGGGTGTACCGATGGGTAAAAATTGCGCACCGTTTGTGGCTGATTTGTTCTTGTTCTGTTATGAGAGAGACTTCGTGATGTCTCTTTCTGAAGAAAAGCAATCTGAAGTTATCTAAGCTTTCAGCTCGAAGTCTAGATATTTGAACGATTTATTGAATATTGACAATAGCTACGTCGACAATTTGATCAGTCAACTTTGCCATGCAGAGCTTCAGTTAAATAAAACAAAATCTTCTGTCTTTCATTTTACCTATTACCTTTTTGTTTTCATTAGAATGATAATCACTATTCTTTGGGTAATTACTAGTATCAAAATATTTTTTTTTATTTTTCTTTCATATAAATCCTCGTAAACATCTCCGGTTTTTATTTCATAAAGTAAACTGTCAGTGTCTGTGAACATTTTTTTTCATATCATACTTGTTCAACATGTAATTGTAATGGAAATCATACATGAAAAGTTTGGACAATTCAAGTATAGTCATTTTAACATATAGGTCTATCTAAAATCAATTGGTCTTCAATTCGATTAATTGCAAATAAATTTCATTAAACATTTTACCAGATATGAAATTGGTTTTTGCAGCATGCTTTATAAAGACATCTTCATCTTGGCTAGTGAGTTTAACATTAATTCTCTTTCTTAAATTTTCCGTAGTTTCCCAAAGACAGAGTTAGTCATTAACTTAAAATACACTTTTTCAAAATTATTTTTTGCTTCTGCTCTTTTCTGTATATTGAAGGCAGTATAAGCCAGGGGATTCATTAAATTGAAGGACTATGAAATTTAGTAAATTTCATACCTAACTTTAAATACAATGCAAGGTATCTGATATATAATACACAATTTTCTTTGTTGGTAAGATTTGGAATTAATTTTATTGTTTTGTCGCTTGCCAGATTGAATTGTTCTTTTATATTTTTGCAATAAGGTAATAACCATTCGTCCTGAACAACTATTTTTTTTCAGGGGCAAGAGGATAATCATTATGCAAGTCATGTAAATTTTCAAGATATTCTAAATCACATTCAATAAAATACCCAGCACCTTCTTTCCTTTTAAATATAGAGTTCCATTTATCACTTTCGATCCATTTAAATCCACCAGTTGGCAATTTTTGACTCATTGCCCAACCGTATAGATTATTAGCATCTAAATACATTAAATAAGAACTCTCTTTATTTTTATCATAATCATTCAGGTATTTATTGTAAGGCTTTGAATATCTATTAGCAATATAACTAATACCACCAAGCAGACCTTTTTTAGCCATTTGATATATATCAATATCAGTTACTAATTCCAAGTTGACACCCGTCTTCTTTAACATCGCATCCCAAGAAAATACAGGACTGCTAAAATAATGAACTGGATCTAAATTATAATATTCCATACATGTTTTTCTAAAATTTTCGAAAACATCAGCAAGTATCAGAACATCAGTTCTTAAATATAGAGCATGGTAATCTCCCATCGTTTTGCATTTAAAGATTTTCCATACAGTCTTAGCACGTTCATAACCAGAGTCACTAATATATTCATCAGTTAATTTAGAATAGTTTTTAATTTTTTGAGGCAACTCTGTCTCCTTGAACTGATCAAAACAACCCATGTAATCATAGGGGTATATTCGTGTTTTATTATTAAATGATGAGTGGCAGAACCAAACTCATTTTTGATAAATTGGAAACCATCCTTTGGTAAATTGTTAGCCAGAGCAGACAAACTACGACTCATGAAAAGTAAGGAGTCCATGAAAACTAAATCACTAAATATAAACGCCATGTATTTTTTTCGTATTATTTGGAATGACATTAATATTTTTGTTGAGTTTTCCTATTTCTTGCACAATAAGGTAGGAATTATATCCTCTGAAATTATAAAATATAACAGGAATCTTATTTGTTAATCTAAATGATCAGTTACACGCGTTATGAGCAGATCTTCTGTACTTTCCAGTCACATGACAGTGGTCTCTTACAGAAATATCACCCTTTTTGTATTTTTTCCAGCATATACGACAAGATGTTGATTTTTTAAAAATCTTTTTCTTTTTTTTTCAGATGTTATCATTTTGAATATTTTTTTTTATTATTTTATGGAAATCCTTTTGTTCTTCTAGTACATTTTTAATTAATTCGTATACAGCATCAGGGCCCCTATAAATTTTTGCAGGTTTACTGTAATTATCGTCATACGAGCAAACCACCTTGTCCCCTTACCCGCATACCTTATGTTCTTGATATGCTTCGGTATTATTGCCATGTTCTTCACTTATTGGTATTCTGACAAACTCGAAATCAGCATAAATAACAAACGGTGTTTGAAGTTGCTTGTGGAAATTAGTAAAAGATATTGGCTTCTTTTTCTTGGTTATTTTTACCTTCTGCATTCCACTAACTGTAAGACAGAAACTCTTTATGTTCACCTAGTATCTTTCCTGATGAAAAATTCTGTAAACAATAATAACAGTAGAATATTTCATGGCCGTCTTTTGCCGACGTATTCATTAATCCATTAAAATTGTTTAATCCAAACATAGAGGTTCTTATCATTTTCCTCAATCAAGAACAGATTGCAAGACATATCACAAATCTTCTCGGAAATGTACAGGGTAAACATCAGAGTTTTCTTCTGTAGCCCCGAATACATTAAACCTGATATCATTCATTTTTTCAATCTTTGTTTTGTATTTTAATTTTACAGGAAATTGTATTCCGTCATAGTTTACCTTATCTATATGTTCTCTGTACTTTAAAATCCTTTCTGCGTCTTTCTTAGCAAGAAATAGATATGCTAAATGACACCATCTGAAACATTCATGATCTATCATTTTGGATATTGATACATGCCTTTTAATTTTTTAATATATTAGGTAGTGGTAGGTATGAAGAACCCCTAAATGGCACATATCTGATGGCGGATAATCCATGCTTGTTAACAAATTTGATTATCCATCCGCTGCCTTTTGATATCCAATAGCTTATACTATTAAGAAGTTCGTTATTACTGTCGCTTATAACTTCGGCAATATTATTCTCATTATTTATTTCCATGGACTTAGTTTTGGAGTAGCCATCTTGTTCTTTCCCATCTTGCTTCATGAAAGGTATATCAAACGAAATATTAACTTTTATTCCATGAATTTGACTTCGTTTATCGAGGAGAAAATTTGATGTCAGTGATTTTGTTTTCAATAAATATAATTGAGGATCATTTCTATTTAATATGCCAACATCAAAATCCATGTATCCAATCATCCTCGAAGACTCAATTTCAGTTATAGTTGGTATTTTGGGTGGTTCGGTTGTTTTTGGCTTTATATCTAATTTATTTCTTAGTTGTTTATTCCGTTTTTTTAATATCATTCAAACGTTTCTTTATCTTTTTTGTATTACTTAAATCAATGGGCCTTTGTTTCGGTAACTGTTTATTTTTAACCTTTTTATATTTTCATCCTTACTTTTTCCTTTTATCATTATTGGTATTTTTTTTTTTTAGTTTCTCTTCTGCTTCTTTTTCTTTCAATAAATTGGTGGCTACCTTTTAAAATCCTTTAATTTCCGTTATGTTTTTTGTCTTTGTCTGTTTCGTGTTGTTTCATTAAATAAGATATCATTTTCCGTTGTGTTAAGTCTCTGCATCGATTTGTTTTCTTCTGTTCCTGCTTAATAAGTAATGAAATTTTGTTTGCTGTTCTGTTTATAAACCAAGCGATCTTATTTATTTTAAAGTATCCATTCCTATAAAATAATTATATATTTCTTTATCTTTAAGCTCTTTATATTTTTATTTATTTCCATGTCTTTCTGGATGGCGATGTCCTCAGGCGTACCTCATATGGGGTATACATATCTCAACTTATTAGGTTCGCCAGAGCTTGTTCAAATCTTAGTGACTTTAACTACCGTAATAAAGTCTTTACTGCCAAACTTCTCAGGCAGGGTTATCGTTATTTTAAACTTCGTAAGGCGTTTTCGAAATTTTATCGCAGACACAATGCCTTGATAGACAAATATAGCGTCAGTCTGAAAACACTTCTGCAACAAGGTATATCTGAACTAGAATTTTACGGTGACTTAGTGTACAGATTTAGAGAAATTGTAGGAAAATCTAACTTTTCGGAGCAATTCAGAAAACTTATTAACCGTTATAAACGAATTGGCTATAGCCTGGATATTATGCGGAAGACAGCATGCCTAGTTGTCAACCCAATCATTGTTGATGGCTATGCTTCACTCTTTAATTGCACGACGGCGATTCGGGCCTAAGACGCAACGACGGCCGCTTCGTAAAACTTTAACCTGTGGGTTGGGGCTTGACGATATGTCTCTAGCCCGCCGTGGTTTATCTACTGGTTTTCATTTACTCTGGCATACAGTAGAACTAGCCATAAGTACTCGTCTTGTTTATCATAGTGATTAATTTGATTTTTATGTTTTTGTTTTGATGCATTGACTGAGTTTGCAGCCTTTTTACGAACCAATTTTTTATGTATTTTTGTATTAAGAGTAGTATCGGAACCCTGGGTGAGGTTGGCTGGCTGTAAATGTGCTTTAAACTCCCCGGTGGTTTACTCTCCTGACCGTTGTAAGGTGATGGTCCTGGTGTTAGTCTTACTCTTTGTTGTTCTGTGGTTTATTCTACGAGGCAATTTGATTGATGTCTTACCTTGTTTTAGCATCGGAACCCTGGGTGAAGTTGGCTGGCTGTAAAAGTGCTTTAAACTCCCCGGTGGTTTACTCTCCTGACCGTTGTAAGGCGATGGTCCTGGTGTTAGTCTTACTCTTTGTTGTTCTGTGGTTTATTCTACGAGGCAATTTGATTTATGTCTTACCTTGTTTTATTTTGCTCTTGTGTTTTTCCGTCCTTTTAGCATTGCGACTACCTCGCTTGGGGAAGAGAGAGCTAATCTTAGTGCTCTTTGTACGTTTGTTCGAGTTGTGCTTGTTTAAATTTGTCGGTTTCCCCTTCCTCGAGATGTCTGGGAACGGCTGCGGTTTGTGATTGGGGCACTCCCTGATCTTTTCTCTTACCATTTATTTCCATGTCTTTAAGTGTTTTTTTTTTTTTTTTTTTTTTTTTTTATTGTGTTTTATACTATATATTTAGAAAACAATTTCATTAATAAACTTATATATTATTACGAATGTTTTCTATTATTTTAGGGGCTTTTAGTATGCTTTCATATATGCTTTTTAATTGTTTGTTTCGTTTTTTACACCGCGTAATTGTCTTTTTTAATTTTAGTGTTGCTTTTTTGTCATCCTTTTCTACTATTAATTGGGGGGAGGTTTCGCCTCTTCAAACTACTGAATTGTTTTTTGTATTCCTTTTAGTTTTCGTGTTTTTTTTTTTTTTTTTTTTTTTTTTGTTTGTTTTTTTTGTTTTTTTTTTTTTGTTCTTCTACTATTAATTTTCTTTTCTTTTCTTGTTCATTTTCTTTTAATAGATTCGTTACTAATTTTTGTTATCCTTTTATTTCTTTTTCTTATGCTTTTAATTTCTTTCTTTCTTTTTTTTTTTTTTTTTTTTTTTTTTTGATCTTCATTTTTTTTTTTCGTTGTTGTTCTTTTCCTATGACAGTATAAAGTTTGGCGAATGTTTCTTCACTGAATTATACTATTATTTTTTTTTTCCATTTTACTGTATATTTCCATGTCTTCAAGTGTTCTCATATCTTTTTCTTAAATTATACAATATATTTAGAAAAAAAACAATCTTCATAAATAAACCTATATATCCTTCCGTCATTTTTAGAAAGTCCATTTTTTACATTACATTTCCCTTCACAACAATATTAAATTAACCCAGAATCAATATTAAGGTATTTGCCGGCTACGTAAATACTTTTATATGCTTTTCTATAGCTATCCGCGGACGCCTGATTACACCCTTTGTCCTGTGGTCCATGTCTGTTGGTCTGAACATTCTGATTCATCATTCGTTTATGGATTTATGAGTTTGGATTACGGCTTTGGTACCATGACCGCAACTACTTTCTACCGATTTCATTTTTGTAATCATCTAATTCAATCGCAATAACAGATTTTCCTTTCATCTATAAAATAATATATAGTTATTTCTTCATATGTCTCGCAAGGGGTTACTTATTTTTCATCATTTGCCGAATAGTATCTGTTGAGTTTGTATTGCTTCATATGTCTCTCGAGGGGTGCAACATAGTTAGTTTCTTTCGCAATTTCTAATATTTTGGAGAATATCTTTTTGATTATTTCTTGTTCATCAACGTTTTTTTCCCCTCATAATACGGGCTTTCGTAAAGAGTTGTTTTAAAATTCGGAATTGTGCTTTGTAATTAGCATTTTTTTTCTTCGAGTTTTGCAAACCTTAAAACAACAGTAATTCCAGCAAGAATAGCACCAGCAATTGCAACTGCTATTGGAACAGCAGGAATAAGTACAGCAGCCGCCTCGCAACCGACTAGGCCAGAGATTATTTGAATCAAAAGGTGGAATCCTCCGCAGTCTATAACTTTCGATATGCTGCCACATATTTATTTAGATGGCACAAAATAGATCTTTTTCTTTCATTTTTTTTCCATTATATTATATATAAATATATTTTTATAAGATCTCTAAAAAGGAACGCAAGAATTATGTTCATCAGAATATCCTGACCATTTTACAAGAACCCTCTTCTTTTTAATGTCGCGTTTGATCACCTTTTCGATCCTAAATATTGTTTGTTTACCACGAGCCAAATCTTGCTGGTAAAAAAAACCCAATATCGTTTCATTTCTAAGGTCTTTCAAATTATATGTCACAGGATTGTTCTTGTTAACCTTATCTACAATTAGAAATTTTCTAAATCTAAGACTGACTTGTCAAAATGACATATCTCAGCGGTTTTGGGATCCACTTTTTAGGCTTATTTAGCTTTCTGTAAGTCTTGCTACTTGCAAAGACATGCGCATCATACGTTTCATTTCCAAACTTTTAGGGTTTAGCCACACTGATGAAGTTTAAATAACAGAAAGGCCTCTGTGGCACTAAATTAGGTATAGTTAAGCTCATATTACTACAACAAAGTTTTCTTCAGTCCAGTTTAGGGAATACCCTTTTTCAAGTTTTCTCTTATATTTACTAATTCAAACTTGATTATTTGGTTTAAACTTTGGAGTTATTCTGACTTTTTTTTTTATCTTTTAATGAATTGAAATAAATCCGGCCTTTGTTTGTCTTTTGACTTGCTTCTTTTGGGGGTCATTTTGATAGTTCTGTGAAATATATTGTTTGTATTTTTCTAGGATTGAAGGAAGAACATTTAGATATTTATTTGAATTGTGTGCGGTAAAATGCTTCCATATTATAATTTCAATTTTCTATTAAACCACTCTATAACAACGGCTTTACCCTCATTAAATGTGTGATACATTAAAATTTCATTTTTTTCTCCAGGAGTTTCTTAAACTCACTATTAAAAAAATTCTCTACCTTCATCAACCCAAAGCCTTTCTGGGTTTCTTTTACTGTTAATCATTACCTTTTCAGATGCCCTTGTGACAGGGGTCCCAGTTTTATCTCTTACTGGCACTGCCCATGCATACTTACTGAAACTATCAATGATTGTTAAAAGATATTTTATTCTTTTATTAAATTTAGCAAAGGGGTCATATCAACGAAATCAGTGGACCATGTAACATCAATCCCGACAACAATGACAGGCCTTTTTCTGAAACTTTCTTTTTACTGGTTTATGTAATGCATCGGCTAATATCGCCATTTGAGTTTTTTTTTCTTCCCTAAACCATGTTTATATTTTGTTCCGATAAAAGGTCTCACTATTACATTTTTTGTAACCTTTTCACCAAATGTTTTACTCTTGCTTTTTTCCAAATACTTTTACATTTCTTTTATCGCATTCACTTTTCGGTATGTCATTTGAGTAACAATAATCATGTTTCATGCAAATTTCATCAAGTTCATTAGTTGATTTTCCTAAATCAAGGGAATTACTAGGTCCGCAATATTTATATCCAGAAAGGGTCAAACCCCTTTTTAAGGCAAAAAGGGCAACATTGCCTTGTGAATATTAATAGCCCCGCCATCTTTTTTAATGACGTTGGTCTTTGTTATTCCACATGATGCACAGGCTGATTTTCTCTTCATTCTCACATTTGTTTTTTATTAAGACATATTAAGGATTTACATCTTCTGTAATTTTCTTTTTTTTTGTACAATAACTGCTCATATATTATGAATAAATAAATTTTTGATTATATAAAATTTCATGTTCATCTTTGGAAATAGCCCCGAGTTTTAGTAACTCATCAATTATTGCCACCCCCTTATTTTTCATATTGTTGTTATTTCCTGCCTCAGTCGAACCGATAATTAATTCAAGAAAATCAATAAGATCATCGGGGCTATTATAAAATGTTGGAATACATCCTCCTTTTATAATATTATACTTTTTGCTTCTTTTTCTTGATTGTAAACTAGAGAGATTAGTTTATGTCCTGAAGATATCTTGAGATAAATTAGAATATTTTGTTTTTTGTTTCCATTCTTTTTGTCAATAGATCAATAAGATCAGAAACTGCGGGTTCATCCTTTATAACAGAGCCTCCGTCTGTCACGACAAGTCTTTTATTTTCAATATGTTGAGGTACATTAATTTGTAAATTCCCATATTTTCCGTCTTTTCCCATTTTATGTGGATGTCTGGAAATACCTTGTTCTTTTTTCTTGATTACGCAAGGATCTTTATGTAATGCTTTTAATCTCTCTCTCTGTACTTACTAACATTTACATGTTGTAATTGTACACTTTCGAGTTTTTCCCCAAGTTTTTACTTTTTGTCTTGGCTTTTTGCTTTCTTGGTTTGTTTCTCTACATTAGTTCCCTCTTTGCCTGACGACCTTTGATGTTATATGAGGTCCTCATCATATGCTTCTGTTTTCTAGTGCTTCTGTGTCTGTACTCAACTCTATTAAAAATTGGATTAAGACCTTCAATGACCTTTTTATCAATCCCGGCGTTAAGATCCTTGTAATACTCTTGTGCTCTCGCTGCTTCTTCAGGAATAGGAGCTTCAAGAAGTATCGGTACCTTTGGTGGCTCATCAAATTTTATTAGATCAGGCACCAACGCCAATTGCTTTTCTGCTTGTTCTTCAATCTTCTTTGTTTGTTCCTATTTTTTTTCTGTGATAGGTTTTGTTTGTTCCTCAATTTTGTTTTGTGATTTGTTTTGTTGCTCTTCTATAAAAGTCTGCACTGGCGGCTCGTTTAAATTTATAATCTTTAACTTTATCATACCAGTCCTCATAATATTGTTCGACCTTTTTCTTTTTCCCCGCTATTTTTTCCCCGCTATTTTTTCCCATCTTTGCAATGACATCTCTATAGTAATAGGTAACATTTTAATGTTATTTATAACGTTAACTTTATTGTTACTAACAACATTAATTTAAATGTCATTGATAACATTAATTTTATTTTTGCTGATAACATTAATATCCAAAAAGTGTTAATTGTACGTCTGTGAGATTTCTTTTTTCTATATTTATTACATCACTTTTATTAAACTGTCCAGCAAATGTTATTCTCACTAAATGTAATTTTTTCTTTAAATCTTCACTATAAGATTTGATAATATCCCCGTTAACTCTCATTCTTTTTATTTCTGCGACTCCACTTTTTTGTTTAATACCATCAGCGATTAACAAGAGTGTACAGTTATTCAAAACAGTAACGTTTTTGTCGATTCTTTGTTGATTTTTGTCATCAATCCACCGAACTAAACCAGAATCAATGGTCTTTCTTTGGTAACTCAAATAATAAGAATTGCGTTGGTGAGGTTGAATGGGTTTTTCAGGTTTAAAATCGAGATTGTTAAACATTCCCATGGATTATATAATATGTTTTTATTATTCTTTCATTTATTTCTTAATTTAATGGGTCCAAAAGTTTATATAAAATATCATAAAATGAATTCCCCTCTTGATATTTCTTAATAAAAAAAAACAGACAATAGTAGTCACAAAGCACTGATTTAGGATCTTGATATTGCAGATTATTAAACCTTTTAATAAAACAGAGATTTTAAGGCGGCGGAAATCCAAATGGATAGAAATACATATGGTTTATATAACAAGTCCAGTGAGTGCCAGGCCCATGAGGGTCATCAAGATTTATTATTCCACAATTTTTATTTCTTACATTGTTTTTAATCAAAAACGCCATCAAAGTTTTTTATTCCTAATTCAGTAACCCAAAGATTTATATCAAAATTATTAATTGGTTTAATTTCAAATGACATTATTATTATTAATAATTCTTGGTGTCCTTCTGTATGACCTTGGTTGGCTATAAATTTGTAGGCCTCCTTTCCCTGTTATAGCACCTATTACGGAAAGAATTAGTGAAGTAATAATAGCTTCCAACAAAATTGGGAGATATCCTCCACTCGTTTTTCAATTTTTGGTGAAAAAAAAAACAGTTTGCCTTTCCCAATCTTATACTTTTGTCTTTACGTTCAATATGGCCCAGCATATTTTAATACATTTGTTTTTCGTAAAGTCTGTATGGTTATCATCCATGATCCAAAAAATGTCCTTATTCCGATTGACACCAATCCTGAAAGAGCACCAGTTGCTAATGGAACAGCCATTTTGCTAGCTAGAGGAATTAACCCGCGGGCAAGACCAGACCTAAAATCCATCAGTTTTACTTTGAGCGGACATTTGTGATTTTGATATTTTTATATTTGCTCCTCTTTCAATTTCCATTATGTTTCTCACCGCTGTGGTTCGAGCCTCGCTCGGGTCACATGTGGGAAAGCCAAGTTCTGCTTACGGATGGTCAGGTGGTTTTCCCCCGGGTTCTCCGGCTTTCGCCCATCTTTGATGAACGATCGGCTCGATATAAGTGAAATATTCTTGAAAGGGCCGTAAAAAACGCAAATCAAATCCTCTTTCACTTGCTAACGCCTTTTTAATTCTATTAATATGTGTTTGTGTTAAAAAAGAGGAAAATCCCCAGACAACTGGCTGTTCTTGAGTCGAAGTGTTAGCGGGGATCGTGTTTTCTATGCATTTGCAAATGTCTGTTTTTGTCAGTCTGTTAAAGTTATTGAATATGATTTGTATGAAGTCATCTATATTATGTTTTGTTTTAGATTATTACTGTTTCATTTCCAACAATATCAACTTTGACATCTTCATCATAAAAAAATTATTGCAAAAACTTTGTAGTCATTACCAGCAGCCTGACTTAATCTGTACCGTAATACGAGTTGTTTGGGATCTGAACTTTGCAGCGAATCATCACTATATGTTAATTTAAAATAAATAAGACCAAATAATGATTGAAAGTTTTCTCTAGTCAAACGAGACCCGGTAGTTTTGTCATTCTGTTTTCCAGTATAGTTGATCACATCTCTGTATATTCTCGCCATATTATCATATAAGTATTTTAGCTCTGGATAATATATGCCGTTTCCAACTTCCATTCTCGACGATTGTAAATAACACTCGGTATTGGCAGCGTTAATTTTGAATGTATCAAAACTGTGTAGAGTTTGTTCTTGAATTAGAGTCTTTTTTGTCCTCTGTAAATAAACAAAGATGTGTTTGTTTGTTTTTTTACCTCGGCTGTAATAGTAAATGATGATTCCTGTTGTCTAGACGATACTGATTCGAACACCATTTCTCGGTGATATGTCCACATTGTCTTTGTGTGATTTTTCATTGTATATAAAAGACCCTCTGAATTGAAAATCATTCTAGGAACCCACAATATGAATCTGGTTACAACAACCCTCCCTGGATCAATACCATCTGATCTTTTAAATTATAAATTAGTATCATATGTCAATCCAAATTCTAATTGAATTTGGCTTGGAGGTAAAATATTTGTTCTCAACCCATCAAACCAAACGTATACTTATTAAATGGGTTTATTATTTTGCTTCTGACGTACCAGTAATGAGACTATGACGATTTAAAAATCCCCGATTGTGGCCTATTCAATTTTCAAACGTATCAGCTGCCATCCTTGTATCTGTTGTATCTAAATGGAAGTATTCACTCGTTCCTGTTGTTTCCGCGTAATCTTGCGACATTTCGAAGAGATCCCTGATATTTGTTACTCGAAATAGAATAGTCACATCGTAAATAACTTTGCCATTTTGTATTACTTGTAGATCAGATATCAATGAGGCAGCGCCATTAATCATGGCAATAGCATTATCAGCCGCGCAAGACCCGCCCGCAACTTTGTTTACTTTAAAAGTTATATCCTAGTAGGCATTATACCAATCAAAGAAAGATGATCTGTCCTCTATTAAAAATATATAACCATCCTTCCTTTGATTGACATTGTCACCTGGTTCTGTCACAGGTGTGCTAAGTTGAACTGATACATACTCAAAACGATTGCAGTACTTTGTGCTTCTAAACATTACTATATTATAATCAAATATTTTTCTCTGTAAATAAAAATTTTAGTTCGTTCATTCCCGCGCCCGAACAATCTTGGATTCAAATGCGGATGCCTTAGGGTCTCAGGGGTTTCGTCTTATCTTCCCGTTTCTTTTTTTTTTTTTTTTTTTTTTGAAAAGTCTTGTCTGATACATATTCTCTGGCTTTTTTAGGAAAAATTTGTCTGATGCATATTCTCCGGCTTTTTCTCCAACTTTTTTTCATTCCCGACTAATGCCACCTCTACTGCTTTTGGTGCTGTTTTTTTTACACCCCGCTAAGTTTGAAAAAATAACAAAAAAAAAAAAAAAAAAAAAAAAAAAAAATCCTTACCCTTAATGGAATCTACTCAATCCGCGTTGTGTGGTTATATCTCCTTTGTACTCCCATTATATTATCTACACATATTTTGTTCTTCTTTAATGATAAAACTAAAACTTGTATCAACACCGTTTAGGTTTATTATTCTGCCAAACACATCTGTAATATATATTCTAATACTATTAATGATTGTCTTGTTTACTTCGCAATACGAAATCATTGTTGGTTCTTTCGAAAATGGGTAGCCTCTTGTAAGAGCCGCTATACTCACTGTCTATATTGTGTCACTATATCTTCCATCAACGATTGAATTACTGATTAGATCGCAATGAATGTAATGTGTGTCGATGTCATTCGTTATGTTCGGGGCCTTTGTCCCAAAACTTGATTCTCTGATTATTTCCCTTTCAAAACCAGTAAGTTCCTTAAAACTACTATCTCTTAAGTCTAGAGTAAATCCCTCAAAATTGTTACTAATATCTAAAACTAGTCAAAACAAATTCGATTTTAATCGGGCTATCACCATCTGTTTCCATATAACAAGTAGAGAGTTCGGAATAAGAATAGCATTCGCTTATGAACGCAATTATTTTATATTCTGTGCAATTGCGATATCTGATTATATCATTATTATATTCTTTGTTAACATTGTACCATGAATATGCCATCGTGTTTATTTCCTTGAGGCCTATAAATGCGCGTTTATTTCTATCTAGTGTAACTGACCGATCCAATACTGTTGTAAAGTCACTCGATGTATTATTAGAATTACCCGCTCTTGCTACTTGGGATGAAAGCGTGATTGTTTGTTCCATCTATATATGATATAAATTTGTTATTTTTTCATATAAATTATAATATAAAGATACTGACGAGCCAGCACTAACGGCATCCCAAAATTCCCCGAGAAAATACCCGAGAAATGAAAAAAATCACCCTCCGCAAAGTCAAAACCATTTTTTATATTAGGCTCAACGTAACCGTCTCGTATCTCTAAAGGTGCATATTTCATCACATCTGGGTGGAGCACCTCCTCGACAATTCCATAGAAATATTGGACAGTAACTGGGACTCTTTGGCCTACATATCTTACTGCTAGGCGAATATTATATTCCACAGTAAACCTTCCCGGTATTTTAACTGCATATAATGTATGTTCAATAGTAGGAATGTTGCTTGAATAAAAAGTTAGTCAGTATAGAACTTCTGTGAACTTCTCCCCATGTGAGGCACATATTTTAACAATAATATCTAACCAAATATTTTATTATATGCCTCTACAATATTCTTAACAGACTGCACTTCACTAATGATATCCGTTAGTCCCTGAACTCTTGCTACTAGGGATGAAAACGTGATTGTTAGTCCAATCTATGTATTATATAAATATATTTTTTTTATAAATTATAATATAAAGATACTGACGCGCCAGTATCAACAACATCCTTAGATGATCCGGAGAAAGTACGCGAAAAATAAAATATATCACCCACCGCGAAGTCAAAATCATTTTTTATATTATAATTAGTAATACCGTCTCGTATCTCTAAAGGCGCATATTTCACCTTGTCTGGGTGAGTCCCTGGGTAAATTCATAGAAATATTGGCTAATACCCAGGACTACAAGGCCTTCATATCTTATTCTTGGACTAATATTATATTCCACAGTAAACCTTCCTGGTATTTTAACTGCATATAATGTACGAGGGTGAGTCAATAAGTAACCAGCCTAACATTTCCAGTTGAGATCCACCTCTTCTTTTTCGATGTAATTGCCTTCTAGTGTGATGCACTTAGACCAACTGTATTCAAGTGTCATCAGCCCAGAACTGAAAAAGTTAGGGACCTTTCCATTGACCCACTCCTCAACTGCCGTCACGACTTCTTCATCAGACCGGAAATGAAGTCCACGGATATCCTTTTACAAGTTTGGAAATAGGAAGAAGTCGCTAAGAGATAGGTCAGGCGAAATAGGCAGGATGTGGTATTAATTCATACCCGTTTCGCTCTACAGCATCCATTGCAACTTTGCAAGTGTGGACTCTTGTGTTGTCCTGTTGCAGCAAAACACCTTTAGAGAGTTTACCTCGGCGTTTTTAACGGATGGCGGTTCTCAACTGGTCTAACAAGTTTGCATAGTACACTCCAGTTATTGCACTTCTGTTGGGTAAAATGTCCAACATAATAACGCCTTTTGTATCCCAAAACACTGTGGCCATCACCTTGTCAGCAGATAGTTGCGTCTTGAACTTCTTTGGCCTCGGTGACCCAGGCCCTACCCACTGACGACTCTGAACTTTATTCTCTGGCTCATAATAATAAACCCAAGTCTCATCTACAGTCACCAGACGCAAAAGAAAATCATCTTTTGGTTGTCATTTGCTCATCGCTAAGGGATTTGGGGACCCAACGGGCTGTTAGCTTCCGCATACCTAAACGATCGTGTAAGATTGTTGAAACGCTACCATGTGAAATGCCTAATGCCTGTGCTATTTCTTCCACCTAAATTCGCCTATCAGAGTATACAAGATCTCGAACTTTCTTACACATTTCTTCGTCGGTGGCATCCAGTTTGCGTCCAGACCTGGCTTCATCTTCTAAAGAAGTTCTAGTACCCATGTATAAATCATATATTGAAACAAAGCATGAAAATCGTGACCGTCTCGGTCCATCGGAAATTAGATAAGCTGGTTATTTATTGACACGCCCTCGTATATTTAATAAGAGGATGCTACTTGGTTCAAAAAAGTCAGTTAATACCGAATTTATGTGAGCTTCTTCCCGTCTTTAGATTTGACGTATATATTTTAATAGTAATATCTGATTATCAATAACACAAATATTTTATTGTACGCCTCTACAATATTTTTGACAGACTAATGATATCGGTAAGTCCATGAACTCTTGCCATTACATAATGTTTAGTCACTGCATCGCCATATTCGACAGGATCAGCAAGGTCAATTAATTCTGTGTTGACTCTTCCATTTAATGTGCTGATACCGTCTATTTTCAAATATCGTTTGTCTATCTTTCCCGTGATGTCCTTCAAGAGGTCATATATATATTTGACAGTAACAGGATCATTGTAATTTTCTGTACTTTTTTCTGGGTCTCTCGGAGGAGGCAGATTCAATATTCTTTTGTTACCCATATCAAGATCTGATGTTATTGCCGTTTTCCCTTCAAGTATATCTTCTATTTTCTTAATAGACCGATTAGAAAATTTAATGCGAGACAAGTCACAGATTAGTTTAAACATATTTTATTTGCATTCTTCAATACAACATAGATATTCACAAGACATGAAGTAAAAACAGGATTAGAATGGAAGCATATAAATACTTATAAGATTCTTCTCCTGTAATATATATTTATCAGCTGTTGATTTGATGGCAGTTGATAGCCTAAGACAAAATTCTACACATTTATTATACATCAGAAGATATTGCTAAATGATAAATATCATATTTCAGTATATATATATAATAACTATATGACATTATGAAACAGAGAAAAATTAAGAGAAAGAAAATAAAAGGAAAGCTACAAAAGTAATAACAGTGGAAAAATATGTGCAAAGTGCCAATGCAAAGAGACATATTGCAAAGATATATTACACAATTTCGGAAAAAAAAATAGAATACTATGAAGAACAATTTTAGAGCGACTAAATAAAAGAGTATAATAATAATAATAATAATAATAATAATAATAATAATAACAACAATAATAATAATAACAACACTAACAATAACAATAATACTAATAGTAACAATAATAATAATAATTATTATTATCATTATCATCATCACCACCATCTCCATTACCATCATCATCATCACTACCATCACAACCATTATCATTATTATCATCATCATTGTCACCATCATCATCATTATTATTATAAGCAGTAAATAAAGAGAAATAGAGAGAGAGGGCACAAGCTTACATCGTTAACAAGGTTAGTGGATCAGAAATTTGTTACAGTAGCATTCGCAAAAAGTTTTCATGGTCTTATACACACTATTGTACGTCAAAATCGCTTAGTTTCTATTATAATTTTTTTGGACCTTTTCAAAGATTATTTTGTTTGTTTCTACAGCTAATGTTAACTCTCCTTGTAAGAGAAGATGTAAAGATGGGGTGTGATACAAAGAGATAGAGTTTAAGATTTCGTTACGTTGAGCTTGGTATTTATGACAGTGAAAAAAGAAATGCTGGGCATCTTCTACACTACCGCAACTACACAGAGGATAATCAGTAACATTTTTCATAAAAAGATCTAAATTTAGAGAACTACAGTTTGTACGTAAGCGAGTATGCAGGATCTGAGCTTTTCTGCTACCGGTGTAAAATATTGAGGCACTCACGCTGTTTCTTTATTTAAGAAGTGTTTGAAGGAATTTAGTGTATTGTACTGGTGAGCTTCAATAGGCAAATCGTTCCACCTTCTAACTGTTGATGGTAAAAATGATTGGTAATACTGATTTGTTCTGGTGTTAATAACTCTAAAATTGTTCGAGTAACGTAGATTGTAACTGGAAATATTACTAATAGGTTCGGGAACAAGAGATAATAAATATTCAGGGGTCAAGTTATGGGTCATCTTGTAAAATAAGGTTAGCTTATGATTATTTCGTCTTTGCTGGAGAGTATCCCATCGTATTTCTGAATAAAGAACATGTATTGAAATTAATTTTGTTGTTCCAGTAGCTATTCTGGCTGCCTCATTTTGTATTTTGTCAAGTTCGTTTTTTTCATATTGTGTACAGTTGTCCCATAATATATCGCCATATTCGAGTAACGGTCTAATAAATGCAATATATATAATTTCAAGGGATTTACGGTCAAGTTTAAATTTTAATTTTCTCATTGTATTAATTCTATTCCATGCTTTATCTGTTATATATTTGATATGTTGATGCCAAGAACAGTCATTTGAGAGAACAACGCCTAAGTGTTTATGTGAATCAACTTCTACTACTTTGTGGTTTTGCATAAAAATTGGTGGATGTCGATCTTAGTTTGTTTTACGTGAAATCAATAACGATTCGGTTTTAGAAGGATTGAAAGTAACCAGCCACTTGGCTGCCCACTGAGAAATTTTATCAAGATCATTATTAAGGCATGCAGCTGCTGTGATGGCATCTTCAACAATGAAGAAGAGACTAGTATCATCTGCAAATAAACGAATATTAGATCCAATGTCATGTACAATGTCATTTATATACAAAAGAAATAATAAGGGTCCTAATATTGATCCCTGGGGAACCCTAGCTTGAATGGAAACCCAATCAGATACTGCGCCTGGGAGGACAGCTCTCTGTTTACGGTTAGATAAGTAACTTTTAAACCAGGCTAGAACTTCCCCTGTTACACCAGCTGCTTGAAGTTTTAATAATAATCCAGAGTGCCAAACTCGGTCAAATGCTTTGCTGATATCACAGAAGACAACACTTACTTCTTTTCAAGCATCAAGTGTTTGACAAAAGGTATTATAAAGATATGCAAGCTGATTTACTGTTGAGTCACCTGGCATGAAGCCAGATTGGAGTGAAGATATTAAGTTATGACGGTGTAAATGATTATATAAGTGTTTGAACACAAGACGTTCAAATACTTTATCTTCAGAGTTGAGTAGGGATATGGGACGATAATTAGATACTATGGATAGGTCTCCCTTTTTGGGGACGGGAGTCACATTCCCCGTCACATTTGCTTCTTTGTAGGAGATAGGTACGCATCCTGTATGAAGTGAATGATTAAAGAGAGAACACAACGGAGTAGATAATTCACTAGAAAGCTCTCGGAGAATGCGATTACTGATCGCATTAGGACCAGAGTGTCAAAATGTAGGTCTGGTAATACAGCATTCTGTTCTTCTAATAGTGTTTGACTTTGAAAACAATTATTGATAATATTCGCCTTATCATAGTCGTCTGTGTATATAGAGTTATTGAGTTCGAGTGGCGGGACAGACGACTTGGACTGCGGAGAAATGATTGTTTTCAAAGTAGATCACCAGTCTTTTGAGGAAAGTGATTCTGACTTAAGTTTAAGTGCAAACTTGTCATAGAAGGCTTTCTTACATTTACGTACAGTATTGACAACACTATTTCGCACTTTCTTGAATTTCTGCCAGTCTGTTTCCAAACCCGTTGATTTAGTTTTCCGATATGCCCTTTTACGTTTACGAATGTTTCGTTTAATTTCAGTTGTTATCCATGGAGGTCCTAAGGGGCGAATAGTAATTTGTCTACTTGGAATACATTCCTTTGCAATTGATAAAATCGTAGATGTGATGTTTTAAGAATATGTATCAACATTATTATCCTGAAGGGAGTCCCAGTCCACCAACAATGCCGTGCTTCGTAAACGATCATAATTTCCCTGCTCATAATTCCAAATATGTCGTTTGAACGTTTTGCATTTAGGCTTAGTAAATTTGAATATTCCATATATAGGGCAATTATATCGAATATCCTTGTTAAGGAATGGCTCACCGACACCGCTTAAGATTAAGTTATCCTTGGAACTAACTACCATTATATCTATTACCGAAGATGAGTTTTCGGTAAAATGGGTAGGCTGTTCAATTGCCTGGAAAAAAGAAAACTGGGTACAGAGGGAACTTATCTTAGTGGAAGACCGAGGATTAAATAGATTGAAATTAAAGTCACCTGTTACTATTATATCAGATATATTTGTGTCAACAACAACAGACAGTGAATCTTCTGTCATAGAATAATAGTTAGCGTTAGAATTTGGTGGCCGGTAAAACAGGCCAAACAATATGTGCTTACGGGTATTTGCAACTTCAATCCATATAGCTTCTAGATCTTGAATTTCTAAATCATTCCTACGTTTATAATATATACCTTCCTTAACATATATGATAACTTCACCATGGTTATCACCTTCTCTATCTTTCCGTTCGGGGCTCTGATAACTTTCAAGAATTAAATCTTCTGTGTGAACCGAATGGTTTAACCAAGTTTCAGAAAAGGCCAGTATATCAAACTCAATGAGTTCAGCTTGTAAAAGCTCAAGCTTAGTACAGATACTCTATACATTGTAATGCACAAATGATAAGTTATGATTAAAAGGTAGTGAATCGAAGATTGTTGCAGACATAGTCGTAGTTGCGCCTGTGTCGCTTGTTGAGGAGGTAGATACTGGAGGCCCAGGATTTGGATGTACGTCACCAGAACAAAGCAAGAGTATAACTAGCCAGGTAGTAAAGGTAGTGCACAGCAGAGTTCTCAAAATAAGAAGTGTAAATTGGGCATTTGATTTAGCGCTTGTGCCTGGTAATAAACGCCTATAGGGACCATGCTCTATCCTTCGAGTAGCAAGTGTGAGACATTTATCGTTTGACATGATAAGTGAATATGTGTATAAGGTATTGAAATAAATTGCTAGTAGCACAGTGAAGTGTAAAAACGTGTTAAATTTGCAAATGCGTCGATACGATGGCGTGCTAGCTGTCACCTTGTCACTACAATTGTGTATCATGTTATCGAAGATATTTGGTATAAAAACAAGATGACAGCCGACATACCAACACACGAATAGCAAGTAAATGTCTGCATGTCCACGTGCATCACTTGTGACCTCTCTCGAGATAAGTAAGAACTAAAACATAAGTTCATAAATAAAAACAAAATACAGACTGAAATAAAATGGAGGAAGGATCTGTCATGTAAACATATCTGGTGGTAAGTATATCCTGCTTGTTTTCTAGGATCATAAAATGAACCCCATCGTGTCCTCGGGGTCTGCGGTTGTGAAGACAAAAGCCGGAAATCAGAGTCATGATACTATACACAACTGACATCAAGGAGCCCACTCGACCTAGCGGATGCACACCGACCGCTCCCCGTTTTCCGCAAATGACTAAACAGGCCATCTTACGATGTAGCTCATATAAGTTTTGGTTACGCAAATAAACATGAGAAACCTTAATACATTTGCCTAGCTGCCGCAGTGTATATGACATAAATTTAACCGAGCACTTTCAATGGCCGAGTAAATTCAGTGTCTTTTGCAATAGCTCAAAGATTACTTATTTCTTAAAACAAAACACCCGCGATTACTAATCCCTCACCATGTATTTGATTATGTGGATTGCACATGAAAAACACTTTATCAAATTAAATATTCGCGATGGTACGGCTGATTTTTCTATTTATATTCATCATCGATTATAATGTCAGATCCGCGAAATAAAGAGAACGTGAAAAAAAAAGTATAAATAGTGTTTTGTTTCAAGAGAAAATCGGACAGTTGTGTAACGAAATGGATCGTAAACCAGTGCCTTCTAAATATCTTCAAAGAATAAGAAATAGGTCATAGTGGTTATACATTTGGTATATATATAATTATCTGTATGCTATAATTGTACATTTTAAATTACCTTTAGCAGAACCTCCAAGTGAAAATGGTTTTTAATAAAACAACATCTAAAGACAGCATCCAAGTGAATGGATTACCATAACGTCCGCGGTAAGCAGGGACTCCTGCGAGACAGGGCTCGCGTGGACTTCTGCTGTTCGCCGAATCGTCACAGCTAGTATCCTTCACAACAATTTGGTCATTGGATCCAAGCCGTTTTGGTATCTATGATAAACAAGCATTTCAAATGTATACCGTCACTGATATATAGCAAGCGTTGTAGGTCCAGGTGAGAGGTCTCCAGACAAGCCTCTTCCTCTGGACCCACACTGTTGGTCGTTCTATCAAATCAGTATTGTAAATTGATTGACGCATCCAAACCCAATGATGGCACTGTCCTTCAGAAACGCAGAGATAGAAGGGTTTAACAATTATGTAAATTACCAAAAATTAGGGATAAAAGTGATTAATTACAGCAATAATGGATAGCGTAATTATGAGTGAGAAGAGATTTCTATCATGTCCCGAAAGGTGGAGACACAGGCGAGACAAGCGGCAGTCATGCGTAGGCTCGCCCGCACCTCCACCACCCATTGACACTTTCGTGATAGCATTCATTCATAAAAATAACTACATTTCAAAGATTATAGTGCCGAGGCACTGACACCTCAATATAGGTTATTCATCGTTTTAATTTATGGAGAACTGATCTTTCTACAACAACATAGAGTAATGACAGATTTGACCAAGCTGACCCATGTGAAACGGGTATTTTTACTTTCGCAAACAGTGAATATTCGGGCGAACCCGGGAATACACACAATCTCGCCAGAGTCCTCACTGTTCTAACAGTTGAGTGGCTGTTCAGTATCATGAAAAGTCAGGTCGCGCCCTTTTATGAAGTTGGACATGCAAGTGCGACAACTCACCCACCGACTTTTCCTACAATAACATCGAGTAATAACAGATATGACCAAGCTGACTCATGTGAAAAGGGTAATGCACGCAGTCTCGCCAGAGTCCTCACTGTTATAACAGTTAAGTGGCTGTTCAGTATCATGAACAGTCATGCGCTCGCCCTTTTATGAAATTGGACACACAGGTGCGACAAATCACCCACCGACTTTTCCTACAGCAACATCAAGTAATAACAGACATGACCAAGCTGACTCATGTGAAAAGTGTATTTTTACATTCGCAAACAGTGAAAATTCGGGCGAACCCGCTAATCACGCAGTCTCGCCCGGATCCTCACTGTTATAACAGTTAAGTGGCTATTGAGTATCATGAACGGTCATGTCTCTCCCTTTTATGAAATTAGATACTCAGGTGCGACAAATCACCCACAGACTTTTCCTACAATAACATCGAGTAATAACAGATATGACCAAGCTGACTCATGTGAAAAGGGTATGTTTACATTTGCAAACAGTGAAGACTCGGGCGAACCCGCTAATGCACGCAGTCTCGCCAGAATCCTCACTGTTATAACAGTTAAGTGGCAGTTCAATATCATGAACAGTCAGGTCACGCCCTTTTATGGAGTTGGACACGCAAGTGCGACAACTCACCCACCGACTTCTCCTTCAATATAACATCGAGGAATAACAGACATGACCAAGCTGACTCATGTGAGAAGGGTATTTTTACATTCGCACACAGTGAAGTCTCGGGCGAACCCGCTAATACACGCAGTCTCGCCAGGATCCTCACTGTTATAACAGTTAAGTGGCCATTCAGTATCATGAACAGTCAGGTCGCGCCCTTTTTTGAAATTAGATACTCAGGTGCGACAAATCACCCATCCGATTTTTCCTACAATAACATCGAGTAATAACAGACATGACCAAGCTGACTCATGTGAAAAAGGTATTTGTACATTCGCAAACAGTGAAGACTCGGGCGAATCCGCTAATGCTCGCAGTCTCGCCAGGATCCTCACTGTTATAACAGTTAAGTCGCCATTCAGTATCATGAACAGTCAGGTCGCGCCCTTTTTATGAAGTTGGACACGCAGGTGCGACAACACACCCACCGACTTTACTCAGAATCAGGTTATCTGTTGTGTACTTGGGATGTGGCAAATATCCAATATATTGTGTGGAGAGACATTAATTTCTAGACAACTTGCTTCAAGGACTATTGAATTGTTGCAACATTAAGGGTCGAATGGAGAAAACATGCACTCATGTACATAAACATGCATGAACGTGTCTTCATTCTTCTAGTTTGTTGAACACTTGTTTAAATAATAGATGACAAGTCTGTCTGACTCTCCATCACATACACGAGTTACCCATTGATATTCGTCACGACAGTACCTAGCAACAACCAGTGGAGAGAATCTATGCGTAACCTCATCCATTCAGATATCTTCAATTGAGCTTTTTCCTGCTGCTGCGGGTTAAACCGCAACAACCACCACTCAGGACAAAAGATCTTCACTGTTTGCAAATGTAAAATCTTTAATCGACAGTTAGATAATTGAATCGCCGCATTTATTCTACCTGGCCTTCAGAATTCCCAGTCAGATATCACGGGTAGAAGAAAAGTACGTAATTAAAATGGCATTACATTGGTGTCGGCGCACGGGGAAAATATAGAAAAAAAATAACAACAAAAAACGTAAAACAAGCCCTTTGCGACAACCGAAGACCAAGGCCGGTCAGCGAGTCCGCGCAATCCGATCAGAGCCATCGCCGTTCCCTTGAACCTGCAATGGCGAAAACACACTTGTCAGACCGATCGGACGCAAATGCCGACCTGAAGCCTCCGATATCCGCACAGGTCACAAACACAGGCCCTGTTGCGCACTAGCCGATTTAATAGGTCATTTATAGTCTAGACGAACAGCCAATACAACCGCTTGCACGCAAGAGTGATTCTAAACACAGGGTAAGGAAGACATGTGCACAGTACAACCATTTAATCAATGTTCACGTGAAATACTATTAGTTACTGCTAAGATTACGCTGAACAGAAAAAGTAATGTAACATTCTGGATTTTAACGTTCTTGACCAGGTAATGGAATAAAAGCAGGTAAGCCAGAGACGGAAGTGATTCGCTTTATAGTTCCATCAAAATTTGATTCTGAATTGGTGTCTTTTAGTTTGATAAATACAGAACCATCTGTTGACCAAACACTTTTTATCTGTTTGCTCGTAACTCGACGTCGAGCCTCATACAATAATTTTGCCCGGGCTTTAGTAAGATGCTCATTGATAAACACACCCCTGAACCCACGACTTTTTGTAAGCACCCTAGCTTTATAGAACTGGGCGCGCTTCCTGTATGAGACAAATTTTACTATAATATCACGTAATTTACGACCATCTCCTATCGAAACTGGTTTTCCTATACGGTGACTTCTGTCGATATCCTCTAATTTAAGGTTGACGTCAATGGATTGTGCCAGAGTACAAACATAGTCATCTGTGCTTCCTTCAGTATTTTCAGGAACACCTGATATTCGGAGACAGTTGCGTCTACTGTACAACTCGGCATTCTCAACGGCAGCTTCCAATCTCACGACGGTAGATTCAAGTTGTTTCACTCTCTCTTTAAGTTCAGAGTTCTCTGTTACCAAGAAGTCAACATTACTTTGTAGCCCTTCAAGAATGCCCGTGATAATGGACCTTGTTAGTGTCGGTATCTGTGCCTTGAAGGTGTCTTGGATTATTTGTTGCACCTGTGGTTGAAATGATGCTTCCATTATGGTTGACATTTTCTCGATATTCTTCTCGGACAGAGTAATACAAGTGGGCTCGTTACCAACATTACCAGCATCATCTTCAGCAGTAGCTCCAACTGAATCCATAATAGATAAATCAGATATATCAGATTCCGAATCCTGGGATAATGTACGATTTTTCTTCAAATCAGCATTAAATACTGGAGAAGTGAGTGCTCGCTTTTTGCTGTTGACACTTTCTGGAACAGGAGTGGTACTCATTATAAGTGTCCTATGTGTGTTCTAAGTGGACATAACTTATTTTGAACAGTTTAGTTTTACAATCCTCAAGCGGGACCTGTCTATGCCCTGGGAGTTCATTCATTCATTCATTAAATGTTAACAGAGTTCACAATGTAAACAAACTACGTGTTCTCAAGCGCGAAAACAGCATAGCAGAAAATATACCTCATATTTTTGAAACTCCTAAATCCTTAAATAACATAAGAATTACATAGTCCTATTCCAGCATCAAAATATTTGTCACATATGTAAAAATCTCCCTCCATAATAAGTGTTCTCATCACATTTTTTAAAAAATTGAAAGCGAAACTTCTCTACGACTAACCGCCATGATGTCAAGTGACCAAGTCACAGATTAAATATGGCAGCTAAAACGCAGATCAGTCGCGCATTTATCCGTGTCAATGTCGTAAAATGTAAACACTTCATTGGCTAAACGATTCGCTTGCGGCGACTGACTGGCTTTCCAGTTTGCAGCGGAGTGTATCTGATCATAATACTTTTCGGAAACCAGGCTGTCAACGGACATAAACTTGCGTTGGTTTTCGGGTTCAACATTAAGCCGATATACTCCGTTTTGGGAAACCAGTCAGCCGCCGCATGCGAAATCTTCATAGTATGTGAGAGACTCATGATACCTATAGTACGAGCTTAAGCTTCGCCACCTGCTGCTCAGGTGGTGACCTGCTTCGCAGGTCGCTTAAGCTCGTTTTTATAACTACTGATCAACATGTACACCTACTTTCCAAAATATGTCAAGTTAATCACCTCTATATAAAACTACAACTGTAGATAAGGCGCTATTTAAAAAAAAAAAAGTTTTGATATTCTTATGCCCCGCCTTTCCAATACAGGATAGGGGCATATAGCGTTTCGCCATGATGTTACGTCCTTGCGTCCGTATATGCGTATGTCACATTCGTAACCAGAGTCATAAGTTAAGTATCTTTTACGCTGGGATATTGAAATTTGGTATGCTACTAACCTAGACCTAAACCTACAACTCTGTGCTAGAGTTTGCACTAGGTCATGTCTTGGGGTGTGACTAGAGCTAGTATGCTGCTTACCCAGACCTAAATCTTCAGCTTTGTGCTGAGTGTGCCCTGTGTCATGCTTTGGGTGGGGCTAGAGGTTGAACTGTATAACATCAAACTTGGGTACAGTGTATACTAGGAGGTGAATTCTACGTAGGTCATAACTTGGGTCCCTTTTACGCAAGAAAAATGAAATTCTGTATGCTACTTACCCAGACCTAAGCCGTCAACCCTGTGCTACAGTTGACATTTGGTCATGCCCTGAGTTGGGTAAACTTAGGTACTTTTTAATTTAAGATTAAGTTGAAATTTGATATGCTACTTAGACCTAACCAGTAACTCTGTGCTAGAGTTGCCCCTAGGTCATGCCCTAGGAGAGCTATGGGTGAAAATGAATAACAGGTCAGATTTTACATTGACAGTTGCGTCTGTACTTCTCTTGGAGGTCAAAACTTGTGTACCTCTTATGCTAGGAAGTTGAAATTGGGTATACTTTTTACCCAGATCTAAATCTTCAATTCTGTTCCAGAGTTACCACCTGGTTTATGTTCATTAGTTTATCTGGGGGATCCAAAGACAGGCTGATTTGTGTACTTTTGGCACATGTCTGGTATGTTCAAGTTTTTTAAAGTTAATATATCAACAACCTCTTATCGGAAAGCATTCATATTTGAACCATAGGCACCCTAGGGAGTCGGCTTTTATTCCATGGCGTGGACCCGATGGTCAATACGCCGGGGTAGGGCTAAAGGTCTAAATCTAGGACACCTGTAAATAGTGTGTTAGTTTTCTCTGCTTTTCTATTATGAAAAGAACTTACATAGATATTTGGTCAGACATCGGTCAATCTTATGTCATGGAGGGAAAGTAAGCATGACCTATATTTCCCGGTCTAGTAATTTTGCCTGACATCTTGAACAGCTTTCACTGTCCAGTGATTTTACCTTAAATCTTGATGGCTACTTCACGTAGAAACACCATACCTTCTGATTATAAAACATGACCCGAAGTTTGAACTCAAAACAAATGTAGGTCACAGTGACCTACATTTAAATCCCCAGTAATGTTGCCTTATGTCTGAGAGTACTTGATGTACAAACATCATACTTATAGATTATGAATCAGTATGACCTGAATTTTAACGTAAAAATAAATGTAGGTCACACTGACCTAATTTCACGGTAGAGTGATGTTTTCTTTATATCTTGAAGCATATGTTATGTATAAATATCTTACTTTTGAATTACAGTGATCTTTATTTCACGTTCCAGTAATTTTGCCTTATATCCAAAAGTATTCGATATACAAACATTACACTAATGAATTATGCGTTGGTATGACCAGAAGTTTGACCTTCAAAATAGAGTTTACATTGACATTAATAGCCGCGTTTCTTTTGGAGGTCATAACGGGTACCGTTTATGCTAGTAAGCTGAAATTTGGTATGCCCTTACCCGGATCTAAACCTTCAACACTGTACTTGATTGCCCTCGGTCATGCCCTTGGGTAAGGCTATGGGGTCAGAATGTATTACATGTCAGATAAAGTATTTGGAAAATAGTTGTTGCCATATGGGCAAAAAGGAAATTGCGGTCGCTCTAGATACCGGTCTAGTTTTCTTTTCTAATTTCTTATGAACTTCAAAACGTATGTTGTTAGTACTTATTAGAAATGCCTCTCCAAGGCGCTTCTGATAAGTACGCATAACATAGATTTTTTATGGAGAAATAAGAAAAAAACTAAGAACATGATACCCACTCCTAAATAGCGCTATGAGTAACTTCTATTTTTATGTCTAGAAGCCCACATGTTCTTCTTCAGATGTGATGAACTATGTTCAGATGGTTGTCAGGGCTGCTATCGAAACCTAACGTGTACCAGCTGCAAAACCAACTACTGGGGACCCTACTGTGTAGGCTGTAGTTCTAATTGTATAGAGCCATCAGACAGTGACCTATCTAAGTGTTCCCCTGATAATGGTTTCTGTTTATACGGCTGTAAAACGGGAACATATGGAACCACTTGCTCATTGCCTTGTCCAGAACACTGCTTAGATAACTGTAATCAGATTAGCGGTAGGTGTGTGGATGGCTGCAAGAAAAGCTACTACGGCGAGTATTGTAACAGCACATGCTCGAATTGTCCTGTTGAAGCATGCTTCTCAGACAATGGAACATGTGTTGCGGAGACTTGTGGCAAATCATGGTTTGGTTCCCGCTGTGATAAATTATGTCCAGATAACTGTAAGGATGAAATATGCAAGAGAACCAGCGGCTTGTGTTACACATGTATAGCAGGCTATTCTGGAGATTACTGCAATAAAAGTAAGTAATATAATCTCGGTCGTCTCGTTTCTAAATGCCCCATGTGGAAAGGGTGAACAACAAAAGTCCTGGCCGAAAGGTCATAAAGCTTTTTTCATGCTCAACTCAGCTGAGCATGAAATTTATCCTTAATCTCAAATAACTAACAATTGCAAATTGTTTTTTGCTAAACATAGCTGAGCATGAAAATTTCTCTGCTAATAAATATGAAAATGCCAACTATTGTTGGCATTTTCATAATTATAAGCAGATATTAGCAGAGAAAATTTCATGCTCAGTTGAGTTGAGCATGAAAAAGTTTTATAACTTCGGGGCCTGGTCTGATCATACGACAAATGAAGTATGCCTAGGCCATTTTGGCGACTCGATACACTTTGTATTACGTCATTTGTACAAGGGAGACGACTTTTGCGACTTCCTGTCTGCCTTCTTGCACATAAACCCTCTGAAACGGGAACTTATCAATAAGGACAGAATTTGCTCCCCTTGGGAGCCGACTTTTTTAATCTTAGAGCAGTCCCATTTTAAGGTCAAAACATTTTTTATGAAGCTGCGCTCTGGAATATGCAGCCATTCTTAAATCTCACGAGTTTTAGATTTCCAAAGTTAACATATTTCAGAGAGTATAATCTAGGTCAGATGATGTACTTTCTATCAATTAGGACTATAGCATTTTATTTTGCTTGCTTCTGCTACCCGTTTGTCTAAAAATATTTCTAGTAAACCTTTATAAAGTTCAGAAGAAGTTGATATGAAAGTGTGTTTCATTACTCTCAAGCGTTATGCTGAAAGGTTTGTCGAATCCTGTTCCCCGGGAAGATAAGAAAAAAATATTTCAAAATGTCGTCTGCTGAAGATTTTGTCCAGTGTGCTTAGCATTAAATTTCCGTAATCTCTTCCGCATAACTTGGTAAAGAGACTGGATACAACTAGAAGATGTTTCACCATTTAAACAAGGGAGATAACTTTTGTGTCTTCCTGTTTGCTTTTCGGGTACATGCAAATCTTTTTAAAACAGCTTTACTTTAAAAAAGGAAAGAATCGGCTTCCAAATCGGAGCAAACTCTTTTGATAGAGTTGTTATCCGTGATCGAGTCCCCTTATGTAGCGATCACTATGTTTCATCGTGTATCAAAGAGGGCCCAGTTGTTCAAAACTAACGATGTCGTTAGTTAACATATTATTTATTAAAACTTTGGTAATTAAATATGGCATATACGCAAATGTTTTTTGCTGAAAAAATGTCATGATTTGCAAAAGCTACTCACTTTTTTTCAGCAAAAAAAAAAAAAAAACTTGTGAATTAGATATTAAACTTATCAGAACAGTTTACATTTTGACCACTATCGAGCTCATTAAGCTAACGACGCTTTGAACAATTGGGCTAGGAATTAGATTTAAAAGCATTTACTGAAACGTAAAAGAATATTTTGATTACATTAAACGTATACAATACACAACGATTCGCTTCACTGAGCAATACAGCTTGTTTTGTTTGCTAAAACTTAAAACGAAAGACATGCAATTTTGCTTCCGTTCTGAAAGAAGAGTTTCTTCAAACAATATTTAAAAGTAGTCCTGAACCATATAATGCCTATTGTTCCCAAAAGGAGAATAGATACATTGTCAGGAGAGGCAACTTTGTCAAATTTGATTTGTCTCCCTTCTTAAAAAGAGTCTAAAAGGAAAGAATTAGCTCCCCGAGGGAGCACATTCTTAACTTTAAAAGAAGACCTCTTTTCACTGAGAAGGGGAACGGTGTGTGGGAGAGCCAACAGGAAGTCACAAAATTGTCTCACTTAGCGGAAATGATGCAACATCTACCAAGTGTTTTCAGTCTCCTTAATCCGTCATTGCTTTACTATGAAGTATCAAGGAAGGACAGACAATACTGATACACAAAGCAAGAAAATGACCCTTATGGCATATTTATTTCCTTTTAAAGTAGACCCATTTTTTCAGAAGCAATAATGTGAAAGAAGCAAACTGGAAGTCATAAAAGGTATTATAAAATGGCTGCGAAACTTCTAAGTGTGCTAAGGTTCCGAAGTTATAAAACGTTTTTCGTGCTTAACTCAGCTGAAAATGAAAATTCCCTTGCCAATAAATAAGACAATACCAATAATATATGTGGGATGTTCATTAGGTATGTCTAGCAAGATAGACTTTGCAATCGTTAGTAATTTGAGATTTATTAGTAGGACGCATTTTATGCTCGCCTGTATTGAGCATAAAAAATATATAGCCTCGGAGTAAGGCCTTTTTACGGGTTTAAAAGGACTAATACCATTACATAAAGTATCAGACGTTGGTTTAAACATATTTTATTTCAAACCAATCAAATGGCATGAATATGATATTTACATACAATGACACATTAATGGGATTGGAATGTTCAGACATTATCAGACGTTGAGACTCAGGGGAGACAAATAAAAACCTATTTACTGTATTCACCTTTAATATTTCGACAGACAGGCCCGAGCAAACAGTTAGCGTCTGATCAATGGAAATCATTCAGCAGTTTTCAGATACATCAACAGGTACTAAAAACAGATCTTAGCAAAGCTTCAGAGAAGTATGGAAAATAATTAAGAGAAATGGATACAATTTCATGGGAGGTAACTCTGTCACATCACGAAAACACGCCTATATAATTTTGACCCCTTGAAATCCCACTTTTATATAGTAAAACTGGGATTTACAGGGGTATACATAATTTTACTTATTTCTGTTCAAAAACATAGATTGTGGGTACTCGTTAGAATCGCCTCGCCGAGGCGGTTCTAACGAGTACCCACAATCTACTTTTTGAGCAGAAATATGAAATTTTCAGAATTCTTATCTGAAAATGTTCAGTTTTTTGGTAGTAAAATTTTCAGTATATTTTAGTAGGCTTGTTTTCGTAATGGATTTATTTTTGCTCCCTTCTGAAAATAAGTGTCCGCTCTTAAAGGAAAGGATTTGCTCGGCAACGAATTCTGTTCGTTTAGACTGAACTTTCGGGACAAATTCTTTCCACAATGTGTGGACTCCTTTTCAAATGGGTTTGGTGTGTAGGCAACCAAACAAATAGTCATAAAAGTTACCTACCTTGATGCAAATGGTGGAATATCTGCCAGATATATCCAGTCCCTTTAACGTACCAAAATATTTAAGACAAATACAATTTATCATTATTATATCTGCAACTTTGCCATCAACAGCATTTTCATGTACATGAAAGAGTCCTAACACATAGCAGCTAGGTGCTAAGTGAAATTTTCAGCAGTCGACATCTTGAAATATTTTATTTATTTTCCAGAAAACAAGCTTTGGCTTTTCATGCAAATTTTCTCCTTAGGAAACAATTTGCATGTACTGTCAGAGCCTATTTTCTAGGAAAAATAAGGAGAATATCATCAATCTGTCGTCTAAAGAATCTGTCCAGAGGGTGGTAAATGTTTGATATACATATACTACTGCCTGTCCCACATCACTTGGAAAGACGTGTTTGCTTGACGTTTCATTTTTAATGAACATATTTTTTTTTCTGATTGATTTTTTTTTTATCAGAAACCATTTGTCTTTTCTGTTTCTGTTTTTTTTTTCAAATAATATACCCTAAAATCAAATTTACCACAAAATTGGTCTGACGTATGCAATTTCTATAGTAAAGTGATTTTTTTTTTTTTTTTTTTTTTTTTTTTGTAATTTTTGTCTATGAAAATATTGTACATTTTCTTTGCTGAATTTAAATTATTGATATTTCACAATAGTATTGTGAAAATTTCAGAAAAATTGAACAAACCGAACTTGTTGAAAATACACATCCAAGTTACCTACCCTGCAGCTTTCTGCATAATTTGCTTTTTTTTTTTTATTACGGGAATGAAACTACTTGATCTTTGAAAAAATAATGACTAGAATAAAACTTTTTGTGTAGAGATACTTACGACAAATGGTTTTGTTTTAAATCATGACTAAAGTTTGCAAGTTTACTTCTGTGTAAAGAGCCAAGCAAAAGCCGACTTTTTGAAAGCTATCGAAAGCACAGATTCAGTGCCTCCAGACTTTAAAAATAAATAGGCCCAAAGAGTTGTACGGTTTTAAAATGAGACACAGACAATTGTTTTTTTTTTTTTTTGTTTTTTTTTTTTACAATTTTCAAGGTGAGCATGCTTGTAGCAGTAATTGTCAACAGAATGTGTTATCTGACCTACCGATATGTGATCAGGTGACTGGAGCATGCACTTTTGGATGTGTCGACGGCTACTATAGTTACAGATGCGATAAAAGATGCCACACCAACTGTGTTGACGGATTGTGTGATGATGGGCCTGAAGGCTGTTGTTTCAGATGCAGATTTACCCATGTAAAGCTTCAAGGCTGCCAGTAAATATTGGGCCCATTTTGGACTCTTTTTTAACAAGGGAGACAACCTTTATGACTTTTTGTGTGTTTTCTTACACATTAATCTCTGCCTGAAAAGGGGTCTAGTCTTAAAGGAAATTTAAAGGAAATTTTTTCCTTTAACAGTAGAACCTTTTCCAGACTGGTGGTAAAATCGTTTTAAAAGAGTTGTCTCTCCTGAAAGTATATACATTTCACTTAAAATTATATCATTTTTATAGTATTTAAGTCATTTCGGTTCAAGGATGACTTGCTGATGTTGATATAAGTAGTGTATAGACTGACCAATTTAATCGGTCGCTTTGATATAAGTAGTGTATAGACTGACCGATTTAATCGGTCGCTTTGATATAAGTAGTGTATAGACTGACCAATTTAATCGGTCGCTTTGATATAAGTAGTGTATAGACTGACCAATTTAATCGGTCGCTTTGACCGTTACATTTAATAAGCTCATATTTATTAGGATACGTTCATTGTACAATTAAGGCATGGTAGTCAGAATATCCTGCATTTCACGTGAAATAGCTATTTGTTCACCTTTGCCGGTAATACCTAAGCAAATGATGCGATCGTTTTGCACTGCATCCCTGTACCTAAGGACGAGTGTCAACAGGAACAGGGATGCAGGGCACAGCGTTCGCGAGTAACTTTTGCTTTTGAATGAAGCCTTGTTGACGCAGTAAACATATAAATATTATAACAAAAATGTCAAAGAGATCGGTCAGTTTGGTCGGCCTATAATTTATACTTTAATGATACTTTTTTACTTAGTAATAACTATAGACAAACTGCGAGCCCTCGTATCCTGGTGGATAGGAGAGTTGACTCTTAATCCATTAGGTTTCTCACCGCTGTTGTTCGAGCCTAGCTCGGGTCACATGTGGGAAAGCTTGCGGATGGTCAGGTGGGTTTTTTTCCATGTTCTCCGGTTTTCGCCCACCTTTGATGAACGATCAGCTCGATATATTCCGGAAAGGGCCGTAAAACCCAAATCAATATATATACATACTAGTGTCACACCCAGAAAAGCAAAGCGTTCGAAGACATATGGGAGATGTTTCGACAGTTTTCGGCGGACGCTAGCGAACATCCGTAAACTATACCTTGAGCTGTGTTTAAGAACAACCAAAATGGCGGTTCTTGCGAATAAAATTAATGTGTGTTTGTTTGTATAAAAGCATGAAAATACTTACTGCGTTGATATTATTTATTCCATCATATATAAAATAAATAATTATTGATATAATTCAGTATTCTCTTGCTAAACACGTCATGCCCTGTCTTAGCAAACAGTGTGGATCCAGATCAGTTGGTTTCTGAAGAAGCCACCTGATCTGGATCTGCACTGTTTGTCATTAAATATGTGAATTTCTATTAACCACTTTCTTAACTAATTCTTAAAGCAACATTTCTTGGTAAAACTGGATTCTTGCAATATAGGGATCAAACATGGTTTTTCATGCATTAACATTCACCAGGTCCCGTGGGAGGTGTTGAAAACCGAGGCCGAAGGGCGCGGTTTTCAACACCTCACAAGGGACCTGGCGAATGTTAATGCATTGATAAAACATGTTTGATTGCTATTATTGCATAAAACTATAAACGTTTGCTACATTTAGCGTTTTTTCTTGCACTATTTTGTTTCGCCTTTTCACCGATGTCTCGTGAACGTAATTTCCAGGCACTATGCTCGTTCTAGGGCCGAGCAGTACACATCTCGTGACGACAGCAATTATACGGCCCTGGTATGAGCATATTGAAAGTTGCGTAGCTGTGCATTAACAGCGCGTGAATTGCCTTGTTAATACACGGAGTTTCGCCGGTTAATGCACGGCTGTGAATAACGTGCGACACTGCTTTTATGCAATAATAGTGGTTTTTGAGATATGTAAACTTTTTGAACTGATAAAAAGCTTTTCGTAAAACTTTGATCATTCACAAAACTAAAAGTCTTAATAGAACCATGAACGAGCTATTTCAGAATTTCGCTGTGATCTGGACCAGGCTGCGCATATGTGTACCATATTTAGCCAAAAATATTCGGAAACCATAACTCCTTATCTTTTTGTCCTAAACTGGAACAAGTTCATTTTACTATCTTTGAGACGTCCAGAACACTGCTGAATGAGCCTCCGGTAGTGTGGACCATGATCAGATGCCGCGTTATGTGGTATGGGTCTACACTGTTTGCTCAGGTCTTACTGTCCGAGTACCTAGTTCATATACGGTACGAGTATATAGAAATACATTTGGGTGTTAGGAAACAATGTTATTATTGGAAAGGTTCCCGCAGGACTCGTGGTGGGTGGGTGGGTGGGGGGGGGGGGGGTAACTTCCTATATATGGCATAGTATGGATGTGCGTGCCGAATGGCCCCCATTTTCAGCGCTACCAAGTATATGATTGGCCCCTTTTTTTCAGCAAAAAGTATATGATTGGCCCCGATTTTTTGGATTAGTATATGAAAGCCCCCGCCCCCCCCCCCCCCCCCCCGATTTTTCTGATGTATCCCGGTACTTGCACATATTTTTCGTTCAGAGGCTACTTGTTCTCTTGGTATTTAATGAATTGACTGCTATATTTGTCTAACTACCACCAATAAATGTGTATAAAAAATCTAAGGGCAGTATATGAATGAGTCAACATTTCAGACGATCTAGTATATGAATGGGTCCTTTTTTTCAAAGGCGAGGTATATGATTGGGGTATGCTTCGAAATACTGGCTCGAACACCCGTACCAAAATTACTCCCCCCCCCCCCCCCCGCACCCACCCACCATCCCCCACGAGCCGCAGGACCTTTCCATAATGTTCACTTTGAAACAGAGCAGTTTTGCTCCAGTGCAGACTACGTCTTATACGTTACTAGGTAGCATTCATTCCTGGCTTTAGGAAATGACGTGAACGAGTCCAGAACTGACAAGGACACATCTATTCTTCGACTGCGATGTGTATAAGTTAGCCAAAATGAGCTGAAATGACCCTAAACGATTATTACTGGCTTTCGCAATAGCTTGGGCTACATTAAGCACGCAAGTTTAAGCTTTTCGAAAGCTTTGCCAATCAACAATTAGAGATGTGCTACAAGTGCACACCTCTGATGGAGTAAGTTAAGTGAGGGATTTGAACAATTTGAACAATCGTACTAACAGGCCTGAGCAAACAGTATGTTCCCAGATCAGACCACACTGCTTTCATTGCATGCTCTCTAATATTGTCAACCCAGGTCACATCAGGAGCAGTGTTTACCATAAATTATTGTACATGTTTTGATAAACAAGCCTGATAAAAAGTCTAAGTGTAGATCTAGTTCAGATCAGACTGTTTGTTTTTATGCTATTTATAACTGTATAGAGCTAAGTCTGATTAAGAGTGCAGTAATATAGTTACCATATATATTTCATAGAGAATTAGGCCTGAGCAAACATTTTATACCCATACCAGATCACATTCCTTTCTTTGTGTTATGCCCAACCATGTAGACCTAATTCATTTAACAAGCGCTCTAATCAAGATCAGAACTGTTAGCAATTCCTTCAGACCCGCACGCTTCTAACCACTTCTATTCACCTAGCATATTGATTATCAAAAATAAAACAAAATACACGTTTTGATCGTCTACATTTCCCACCAATAAAATTAAAAATGCTATGATTCGTCTCTTAGTTCTACTAATTTGTATTTTGGCTGGGATTCTGAGTCCTTTTCGGTGCCAGTATAAGTGAGATTCATTAAGACTAAATATGCATACAAGTAATTCTGCATAATTAATTGTTGTAACAGGTGATGTGCGCAAACAATAGATATTTAGTGCCCAGGTAATCTTTCTTCATGTGCTAAAATAAAGTTTATGTACGAACATGCCTTTAAAATTATTTAAGCATGCAAGTATATCTTAAGTCGCAATTATATTGATAAAACAGTGAAATTTCAGTAAATTTCGGTAGTAAACATAATTTTTTCATACTTATTGGCCGCTTTGGTAATAGCATTTGGGGCCTCTTCAGACTACGGCAGTTGTAGTAGACAATTTTGGTCTGGGGCCGATTAGTCTGTAATTCGTAATTGTATTTAAGTAACTTTTAGTATGCTTTTCTAATGTATGTAGTGTATAATAAATGTCTGAATGTACTCATCCAAGTACATTTTAAATTACTTTCATTCTAATTAGTGGCGAAAGCACATGTAGCGAACTTGCAAGTAGCGAACACGTTCAGGTACTAGGTACCGACATCTCTTTCCGGGAAAGGCTCTGAGGGGCAAGACTGTACGTATTGCGACCTTGTAAGTCGCGAAACCTCCGTTAAAAATTGAACACCTCTGTAGTTTTTAAAGCAGCCACAATAGGAAGCAAAATACATTCAGTCTGATGAACTCTTAATGTTTACATCCTAAAATGAGTGCTTTGTGTTTATCTTAACTTAATACCAGGGTTGCGTTCAATAAAGCAAGTCACTCACGAAAGTTTTTTCAAAAAAATATTTCCCTTCTTCTGAAAAGCTTCTGTAAACACTACGTCTGATGTTACCTCACTTTAGAGAGTGCTGTTATTCTCCTTGGGGAGTCTTGATATTAGATCGAATAAATTATATCAATACGTTATAATATCATATAAAAACAAATAAATGATATCAACCCAGAAAACATTTACACATTTTTGTTACGAACAAGCATACAAAACAAAATTCGCATGGGACGCCATTTTGTTTTCTTTTTCTCCAAACGACAGCTTGAGATTAGTTTGTGGATACTCTCTACCATGCTCAGAAAACTGTCACAACTGAACAGAAAGTTTGCTTTTTTTCTTTCTTTTTTTTTTTTTTTTTTTTTTTTTTTGCGGACCTTTCGCTTAACTGAATGCAGCTCATGTCGGGTATACAAGCGAGTTACTGTTAAACCAAAATTAACAGATTATATACAAAAAATTACCTTTTAGGGTCGTTTTTTTTTTCTATATGATTTTACATGCTTGTTTAGCTACAACATATTCTGGTCTCCATCTGTGAACTGTCTTTTATCCATTATCGTGCTATAACAAACCCCATTATAAAGACGTTCCAGTGTGTTAGTTTCATAGTGGGTAAAAAAATACCACATACAATATTTTGTAATGTCTTTTTATTACTTTTCTCAGAAAATAGGCTTCGAGTTTTCATGCAAATAGCCTATTTGCTTGGAAAAATAAAAAATAAAAAATGGTCATCAATTTGTCGTCTTCTATATTTGCTTAGAGAGCAGAGAAAGATTACTCTTAATTATGATATCATGTCAGTTAATTTATAGCTAGAGACACATTTTGCGTGTCAACTAGGTTTCAGAATGTATAACAGAATGTATAACAGGTCAAATTTAGGTACCTTTTCATTTAAGAAGTAGGAATTTGATATGCTACTTAGACCTATCATACAACTCTGTGCTAGAGTTGCCCCTGGGTCATGCCCTAGGAGGGCTGTGCGTCAAATGTATAACAGATCAGATTTTACATTGACAGTCGCGACCGTATTTCTCTTGGAGGTCAAAACTAGGGTACCTTTTATGCTAGGAAGTTGAAATTTGGTACGCTATTTACCCAGATCTAAACCAATTCTGTGCCAGTTGCCCCCTAGGACAATTTCATTTTTTTTGAACTGGGGTCCAAAGGCAGGCTGATTTGTGTACTTTGGGCACATGTCTGGTATGTTCAATTTTTCAACAGTTAATATCTCAACAACCTCTTATCAGAAAGCATTTGTATTTGGACCATAGGTACCCTGGAGAGTCGGCTTTTATTCCATGACATCGACTCAAGGGTCTATACGCTGGGTAGGGGCTAAAGATCCAAATCTAGGACCCCTATAAATAGTGTGTTAGTTTTCTCTGCTTTTCTGTTATGAAACCAACTTAGATAGATATTTGGTCAGACATCGGTGAATCTTGTGATATTGACTTGTAGGTCATGAAGTGAAAGTCAGCATGACCTATATTTCCCGGTCTAGTAATTTTGCCTGATATCCTGAACATCTTTCACTGTCCAGTGATTTTACCTTAAATCTTGAAGAGTATTTCATGTAGAAACATGCACCATACTTTCAGATTATAAAACATCATCACCCGAAGTATGACTTCGAAAAAAATGTAGGTCAAAGTTACCTACATTAACGTTCCAGTAAGTTTGCCTTATATCGAAGAGTATTTGATGTACAAACATCATACTTATAAATTATGAATCGGTATGACCCGAAGTTTGACCACAAAATAAATGTAGGTCACAATGACCTATTTTCACGGTCTAGTGTTTTTTTTCTTTATATCTTGAAGCATATGTGATGTATAAGCAAATTACTTTTGGATTATGAGTCAGTATGGCCCTAAGATTGATCGCAGAATGAATGTATGTCACAGTGACATATATTTCACGTTCCAGTAATTTTGTCTGATATATTGAAAAGTATTTGATTTACAAACATTATACTAATGAATTATGCGTCGGTAGGGTCAGAAGTCTGACCTCCAAAATAAATGTAGGTCACAGTGAGGTTGATCAGAGTTTACGTTGACATTTTGCGTTTCTTTTTGAGGTCATAACGGGTACCTTTTATGCTAGGAAGTTGAACTTGGTATGCTACTTACCAGGACCTAAACTTTCAACTCTGTACTAGAGTTGCCCTGAGTCATGCCCTTGGGTAAGGCTATGGGGTCAGAATGTATAACAGGTCAGATAAGGCATTTGGAAAAGTTGTTGCCATATTGACAAAAAGCAAATTGCGGGCGCTTTAGACACAGGGCTAGTTTTCTTTTCTAATTTCTGACTAACTTCAAAACGTATGTTGTTGATACTTATTAGAAATGCCTATCTAATGCGCTTCTGATTAGTGCCCACAACATAGATTTTCATGGAGAAATACGAAAAACAAAGTACATGATACGCACTCCTATCTAGCGCTATGAGTAACTTTTATTTTTATTTATAGAAGCTCACATGTTCTTCTTCAGATGTGATGAACAATGTTCAGATGGTTGTAAGGCCTGCTATCGAAACTTGACGTGTACCAGCTGCAAAACCAACTACTGGGGACCCTACTGTGTAGGCTGTAGTACTAATTGTAAAGAGCCATCAAACAGTGACCTGGCGAGGTGTTCCCCTAGTAATGGTTTCTGTATATACGGCTGTAAAACGGGAACATATGGAACCACTTGCTCATTGCCTTGTCCAGAACAATGCTTAAATAAATGTAATCGTGTAAGTGGTAGTTGTTTGGATGGCTGCAAGAAAAGCTACTACGGCCAGTATTGTAACAGCACGTGCTCGAACTGTCCCGGAGAAGAATGCTACTCAGACAGTGGAGCATGTCTTGCGGAGATTTGTGACAAAACATGGTTTGGTTCCCGCTGTGATAAAAAATGTCCAGTAAACTGCAAGGATAAAATATGCGAGAGAATCAGCGGCTCGTGTTACAAATGTATTGTAGGCTATTATGGAGATTACTGTAATAAAAGTAAGTAATATAACCCCGGTCGTCTCGTTTGTAAACGTCTCGTGTGGAAAGGTTGAACAACATAAGTCCTGGCCCCGAGGTTATAAAACTTTTTTCATGCTCAACTCAGCTGAGCATGAAATTTGTCCTGCTAATAAATCTCAAATTACTTACAATTGCAAATTCGTTTAGGCTAAACATGGCTGAGCATGAAAATTTCGCTGCTAATAAATATGAAAATGTCAACTATTTTTGGCATTTTCATATTTATTAGCAGAGAAAATTTCATGCTCAGCTGAGTTGAGCATGAAAAAAGGTTTATAACCTCGGGGTCTGGTCCGATCATACGACCAATGAATCCTGCCAAGGCCATTATGGTGACTCGATGCACTTTGTATATTATCCGTCATTTTGTACAAGTTAGACCATTTTGTACAAGTTAGACAACTTTTGTGGCTTCCTGCCTGCCTTCTTGCACTTAACCACCCTGAAACGGGGACTTATCAATAAGGACAGAATTTGCTCCCCTTGGGCGCAGACTTTTTTTATCTTAGAGTAATCTTTTTTTAAGACGTCAAAATATTTTTATGAAGCTGCTGCTCTGGATTGTGTTTCCATTCTCCTTAAATCTCACGAGTCTTGGATCTCAAATGTTAACATATTTCAGAGAATAGGTCAGATGATATACTTTCTATCCACTAGGGCTATATAATTTTATTGTGCTTGCTTCTGTTACCCTTTGTTCTGTAAATAAATTCTAGGAAATCTTTATAAAGTTCTGAAACGGTTAATATGAAAGGGTGTTTCATTACATTCAAGCATTAAGCCGCAAGGTTTGTTTTATTTTATTCATGGATTACGCTGTTAAACGTGTTTCATTATACTCATGCAGCAAAGTTAATTTCATTATTCTTAGGCATTAGGCTACAAAATATGTTCATTATCCTCAAGCATATTTTTGCAAAGTGTGTTTTATTAATCTCAAGCATTATGTGCAAAATGTGTTTCATTATCATCAAGCACGGCGCTGCAAAGTAAAGTTATTATTTTCAAGCATTAAACTGCAAAGTGAGTTTCATTATACTGCAAAGTATAATTTAGTTTTCGTAAGCATTACGCTGCAATGTTTGTTTCATTATATTCAAGCATAACGCTGCAAAACGTGTTTCATTATATTCAGCCATTACGCTGCAAAGTTTGTTTCGTTATACTCAGATAGTAAACTGCAAAGCGTGCTTCATTATACTCAGTATCACGCTGCAAAGTGTGTTTCATTAAACTCAGGGATTACGCTTCAAATTGTGTTTCATTTCATTCAGGCATCATGCTGCAGAGTTTGCATCATTAAACTCAGGCATTACGCTTGCAAAATATGTTCCATTATCCTCAGGCATTATGCTGCAAAGTGTGTTTCATTATATCCGGCATTACGTTGCAAAATGTGTTTCATTATACTCAGGTATTACGCTGCAATGAGCGTTTCATTACACACATGTGTTACGTTGCAGAGTGTGTTTCATTATACTATAACATTGCGCTACAAAGTGTAGTTCATTAGACTCAGGTATTACGCTGCAACGTGTTTTCCACTGTACTTAAGTATTAAGCTGTAAAATATCTTCCCCTTTACTCTTGCATCACACTACAAATCTGTTTCCTTATATTCCGGCATACCCCTATAAAATGTGTTTCATTTGCATGTTGCAAAATGTGTTGAATTATATTCAGGCATTACGCTGCAAAATGAGTTTCATTATGCGCGGTCATTACGCTGCAAAATATGTTTCATGTTAATCAGACATTGCGCTTCAAAGTGTGTTACATTATTCTCATGCATTATACTATTATATTATATTATGAGTTTCATTATACTCAGGTAACTTGCTGTAAACCGTGCTTCATTATACTCAGGCAAAAGGCAGCAAATCATCTTTCATTATACTTAGGCATTACCATGCAAAGTGTGATTTATTATTCCCAGGCATTTAACTGCAAAATGAGTCTTATTAAACGCGGGCATTATGCTGCAAATTGTGCTTCATTATACTCAGGCAATACATTGCAGTGTGTATTTATTATGCTGAATAATGCTACATGTGTGTTTCACAAATCTCAGGCATAACGCTTCAACGTTTCATTATACTCGGCAATTACGCTGCAAACTGAGTTATACACAGGCAATATGCTGCTAAGCGTGTTTCATTATACCCAGGCATTATGCTGCAAAGTTTGTTACTTTATACTCACGCATAACGCTGCAAAATGTGTTTCATTATACTCAGGCATTTTGCTGCAAATTGTGTTTCATTAACACTCAGACATTTACGATGCAAAGTGTTTTTCATCATACTCGGGCATTATGCTGCGAGATGAGTTTTATTCTACTCAGGCATTATTCGCGAAGTGTGTTTAGTTATACTCATTCATTGCGCTAAAGTGGGTGTTTCACTATACGGAGGCATTACGCAAGCTGTGTTTTACTCAGGAATAAAGCTTCAAAGTGTGTTTCATTATACTGAAGCATTACGCTGTAAAATGTGTTTCATTATACTCAGGCATCACACTTCAAAGTGTGTTCCATTACACTCAGGCATTACGCTGCAAGGCGCTTGCATTATACTTAAGCATTACTTAGCAAAGTGTATTTCATTATAATTAGGCCTTTGCTGCAAAGCACGTTTCATTATACTCAGGCATTACGCTGCAAAGTGATTTTCATTATAACTTATACTCAGGCACTACGCTGCAAAGTGTAGATAATTACATGTATTATCAAGCATTACGCTTCATCGTTTTCGAAAATGAAAATAAAAGCGCTGCAAGCACTGCACCATGCCCCGCTACTGCACTTACATCAAGCAGGTGCCATAATTCTGTCAAAAAAAAAATTGAAGGTACATTAGTCTTCCCCTAAATAAATTTGACATGAATATACAACTGAGCTGACTATTTTCAATTTTCATAGCAAAACCTCGAAAAGTAAGTAGACCACACCCACAAGTCTCTTTTTCTACAGATACCCTCATTGTGCTTCACATCTGTGTAAATTTACAACTATATCACAGAAATTGTTATTCTCATTGTTCAAACACCCATAACAAAAAAAAAAAAAAAAAAAAAAGAAAAAGCAATTAAGCCAGTCTTATTATTATTGTGTTCTATATGTCATCTTATGCTGTTTTACATTATCACAAGGCTTCAAGAAAATGTCTGAAACCATTTTCAAGTTATAGAAAGGGCATAAGTATATGACTGAGATCACTTTTGACAATGTCCAAAGTGCGGTAACTCCAAAAGCAGGGAATTCAGAGTTATGGTTCTTGTCTTCTGCACAACATATCATCGTGATATATGTTTGCACAAAGTTACAAAAATATCTCAAAGGGTTTTCAATTTACAGAGTGGATACATATATTACAGAAATCACTATTTTCACTGTTCAGAGGGCCATAACTCCAAAAGAAGAATAAGGAGAGTTACAGTTCTTATGTTCTACACCTCGTCTTATAATGCTTTACATTTATGTAAAGTTTTCTGTTAATGTCTGGAATGGTTTCTAAGTTACAGAGTAGGCAAACCAGAGTTACGTTCATAAAATTTGCATGTTATCTGATGAAGGTTTAAATTTATGTGAAGTTTTATTAAGTTATCTGAAACGGTTTCCAAATTCAAAGCGGATGCTAGTACATGGTAGAAATGGTTGTTTTAATTTTTTGCAGTGTTCAAAGGTATGCAACTTCAAAGGTAGGTACACCAAAGTTATGGTTCTTATGTTCTGCATGTTGTCGTATGGAGCATTGCATTTGTGTGAGATTTCATGAAAATATCTCAAACAGTTTTCGGCTTACAGATCGGACGTGTGTACATGGTTGAAATGGCTATGTTCAATGTTCAGAAGAAATAACTCCAAAAGTAGGCATACCAGAGTTACGGTTTATGTGTTCTGCACATTGTTTTATGGTGTTCTACATTTGTGTAAAGTTTCGTAAAAATATCACGAACGGTATCAGAGTCATGGAACGGTCACGAGTATGTAGTAGAAATGGCTCTGTACAATATACAAAGCTTATACCTCCAAAAGCAGGCAACATGTGTTCTGCGCCTTGTCTTATAGTGCTTTGAATTTTTGTGAAGTTTCGTGAATATATCTTAAACAGTATCGGAGTTATGGAGCAAAATTATGAAACGCTGACGGACACGAAATCACGACGCGCTGACGGATGGACATTTTAAACTTTGGAGGATATAACATAATACTGCGCCACTTTTTGTGGCGGAGAATAAATACATGAATCTTACCATCTCTAAGACTTGAGTTCTCTGCGCGGCTGTCATTTGTCTGGACTTTTGCTGTTGGAATAAGGCATTTTGTAATTGTGTCGTGTTCCGGTTCAGCTAATTTTTATTGTTCATAATTCCAACGCAATAGGTGTGCACCACTTTAGCGTAATTTGATTGGGCAAGAGCAAATTCAAAACTAAACGTACAGTAATAAATCGGCTAGGCAGGAACTATATTTGGAACTATTTACTTTGCGTAATTTCAAAACAAAACTTATCCACTCACGTTTTCAACGCTAACAGACACAAATAAGAGTTTTAAAAAACTGACAGTTATTTTTTTGTGAATTCTCCAAGCTAAATTCAAGTCCACATTGTCTTATGGTGTTCTACATTTGTGTAAAGTTTCGTAAAAATATCACGAACGGTATCAGAGTCATGGAACGGTCACGAGTATGTAGTAGAAATGGCTCTGTACAATATACAAAGCTTATACCTCCAAAAGCAGGCAACATGTGTTCTGCGCCTTGTCTTATAGTGCTTTGCATTTTTGTGAAGTTTCGTGAATATATCTTAAACAGTTTCAGAGTTATGGAGCAAAATTATGAAACGCTGACGGACACGAAATCACGACACGCTGACGGATGGACACTCAAAATTTTGGAGGATATAACATAATACCGCGCCACTTTTTGTGGCGAGGAATAAATACATGAACCTTACCATCTCTAAGACTTGAGTTCTCTGCGCGGCTGTCATTTGTCTGGACTTTTGCTGTTGGAATAAGGCATTTTGTAATTGTGTCGTGTTCCGGCTCAGCTAATTTTTATTGTTCATAATTCCAACGCAATAGGTGTGCACCACTTTAGCGTTATTTGATTGGGCGAGAGCAAATTAAAAACGAAACGTACGGTAATAAATCGGCTAGGCAGGAACTATATTTGGAACTATTTACTTTGCGTAATTTCAAAACAAAACTTATACACTCAAGTTTTCAACGCTAACAGACACAAATAAGAGTTTTAAAAACTGACAGTTATTTTTTTGTGAATTCTCCAAGCTAAATTCAACTCAAATCCTTACAAAAGGCAGTCAGTCAAAGAGCATTCAAGTCAACTTGATCAAGTAACGTGTTCAAGTTATGTTTTTTATTAAACAGACAAAGACTGATCAAACTACTCGGATGCGCAGGCTGATCTGTTTCTCAAATGTACATTTCTCAAATAGTCACGCTCATTATTTTTTTTTATTTTTTTTTTTTTTTTGTTCTTGCAGTAGTAGCCGCACAGCAAGTCACAGACAATGGACCAACACTAAAGGAAATATTTGATCCAGTATTTTATACAATAACAGGTGTAATTCTATTTGGTATGACACTTTTCATCCTAATTCAATTCAGGTAAAGTATAATTATTTGTTTCATAAGACACTACCCATGATTACGTCTCAAACTTCGCCAAAAGGATGGAATCATTATATTTAGCATGCTCGTCTTATTTTAGACCTGGTCCGATTAAGTCTTTTAAGAATTTAAAATTATGACATAATAAAGAATATTGATGTCTGACACCAACTCTCTACTGAGCTAGCATTCTTTATGAATCTATAGCGGGCCGTTATCGGCCCGTCAGCTATCCTGACGGGCCGAAAACTGCCCGTTATAGATTTATGTAGAATGCTTACTGGATATTAATCTTAATACTTTATGTTTCCGAGTGGATGTATTTTATTACATTTAACCTAAAATGGGAAGAAAAACCGTTATTCTCTGGATGAGACTCATTGGTTTTGATTATATTTGTTTCACTGTAATGTTTCAAAAATTAGTTAGAGGACCCATAAGCACACCGAACAAATACTTGTTTAAGGGTTAGGTTTCGCGCGAGAAAAACTGTTTTAAGCCCCCAGAGATTTCCTACTGATCGTTTCAAGGCAGTTTTTCTGTTGTACTTCTTTGTTTTTCCTCTTCCTCTTGGTGCCTGGGAAGGGCTGCGGCTTGTGATTGTGACACTTCCTGTACTTTTCTCATGATGGACTAGCCTCTTAAAACTGTAAACCATGTTTTCTTATCTTATCATTATGCATATCTTATGTAACACAACTAATTAACTCCTGCAGCAAGGAAACCAATACTGCATCTTTTATTACCTATACGAACTGTGAAAAACTTTATTTCTTGACCAGTGTCGACGATTGAAAAACGAAAGTCTATTAACTTTTTCCCCTCTTTCTACCTATAACATTCAAATTGATTTTAAATGTGAAAAAAGAAAGACTAAAATATCTAATGTGATGTCGCGGCAGAAAGGAGAGGTATCTGATTACGTTAATGACCAGGCAGCTGACCACCACAGCATGTTGCAGAACAAGAACTCGATGAAAATAATAAAAAAAACCTGTTATCAGCGGGAAGCCTCAAAACCCCACTTCCTTATCATACCCCTATCTCTAGCCAAGAGGTTGGGTAACCCCATTTAATTTTATAAGAGCGCTTGTCCAGCATGTCTTACCTTTCTTTTCATATGTGGCGTTTCTTTTGTCCCTATTTATTCCTAATCTCTCATTCATTTGGTGCCTCTGGTGGGCTGTGTTTCGTCGTTGTGACATTTCCTGGGTATCTTCACATATTTTTAACCTTCCGTCAAAAAATTATATAAAAAATATCTAATATACTCATGATGGACTAGCCTCTTAAAACTGTAAACCATGTTTTCTTATCTTATCATTATGCATATCTTATGTAACACAACTTATTATTATTATTATTATTATTATACTATGAAGGATGGAACAAATAATAATAACGATGCAAGGCGTTTCACATTTTTTATTATTATTTAAAACCAGCATCGCGATTGCAGTCATTTTGGTTTCACAGAAACAAACCATACACGAGTTTTATTCCCATAGGTCGTTATTTTGGTTGCGCCAAAAGTCAATTCAAAGAATAGTTCGCGGACACTCGCTACCGTCTGCCGAAAACTACCGTAATTGAAGATGAAGCTCGCATCGCCAACACTTCGACTGCAATTAACGTTGCGATAGTGGTTTAATATGGCTTATTGAGGCGAAGCAACTCTTCTAGTACAAGTATTGGAGATATTTTGGAGTATTAATTCTTTTCTCAAACAAGGCTCCCATCCACTGTACAAGTATTAGTTTTTCAAAAAGCTAGCGGGCAATTGTATGTACACTTGTACCGCACATGATAGCAAATATATCAAGACTCACTGAACTAACCTAATTGACTGCAGTTACTTTCCGATTTTTGGTCCACTCCGAATTGTCAGATACATCTGACTAGTACACAAATAGTAGGTACCACGGACTTAGTTTCATGACAGTTACTATCATCCTGTGTGTGTTTCAACAGTTTGACTATAGCAGATCACTAGATAGGAGAGTCCAGGGCTAATATAAGCTGATTTGACAATGGACTGCTTTAATTTTAAATGACAGTAAAGATTCTTCTCAAAATCTGTGAAATTATCAATAACTGGAAGCCCATTGGTCACAATGGCCGACCCTGAGTTAACAGCTAAGAACTACTATAAAAGCTCAATTCGGCATTTTAGACTTTCAGTTGCCATCGCAAAAAATGTATACATCGTTGATGACTATTGAACAAACATTACAAAATCGTTTCTGTAAAAGTACCCGCAACGATTTTTGATTTGTTTTATTGGAGTTTTACAACCCAGCGACACATTTTAGTCCATGACTATCTTGCATAATGAAAATTAACAGTGTGCTTCTGGAGAATCGGAGAAATGAACCACTGCCAGATAATGTTTAAGTGCGTCAAATCCCATGACTTCAGAGTACGTATTTTAGTTGGCAGTTTATTTGCCAGTGCCAAGTGTTAAAGACGCGGAAATGCTAAGGCTGATACTATCTGTGGTTGGTGCACACAACGGGAACAGTGATGATATCTGGTCTCTCTGTCACTCAAAAGTGGTTTCTGTTATGCCATGCATGTGCGCAGATATATCTTGCTAGTTATTATTTGCAAGGAATGTGCACGTCAAAGTATTCAGAACATTTGAAGTATGACTTTTACTGATTACTCTGGCTATTTGGTGCCAGGAATTATAGTGAGCCCATCAAAAATGTGAAAAATTATTAAGATATAAGATTTTTCAATAAAGAAATGTTATGAGTTCTTATACTTGGAACATAATTTCATTTCAGGACAAAATAAGCTGCTTCTTTAATAGTCATTGTAATTTCTTAAAAGGAAATGTCAAGGGGAATAGACTAAACAATCAACGTCGGTCAGAGTGGACTTAATTTTAGTTAGATCGATATGTTTCGGTTAATAAATAACCGTCATCAGGATAAAAAAGTATGTAAAATTCTCACTGAAGTTGTATTTTGCGGATCGTTAGGTCACGTGATTTGCCAAAATTACAACATGTATGTAGTAGCCTGAACCGCTAATTATAAAGAAAGTAGCTGTAAGAAAATTCGGTAGAGTTATTAAATTAATGAGAGTCCCTTAATTATATAGTGATGTTTCTTGATACAATAAGTCAACATTCCTAAATAATTAATTTTTAACCAAATTGTCCGTATATTCTATTGTAAGGCCTTCTATCAGTGATAATGTCGTCTGTGTCTCGATCGTCTAAACAAACCGTGGGCGTGCTTGATGTGGACGAGATCGAAGGGGACGGGGTTACATACTTTAACATCTAGGAAGTTTACCATGTGGGAGCGAAGTACTACCGTAAATTTGATGGTAGTGTGCACACTGTTAAGGCCCGTGATGAAGGAGTACAACTTGCTTCTGTAATTTCTTGTTACAAACCTAGCTGCGCGCTTTTGCACGCTTTCCAGTTATTCCTGACTACATCTTGGGCTCCCAAACCTAACTGCCTTGCTGTAGGACTGGACACACGAATCCTTTATAAGCTGCTCCTTTAATGTCTTGATGGATTATCGTACTTTCTTAAGCATAATTTCATTTGAAGGCGAGATCGGTATGGAAGCGAACGATCTCGTTAATTTTATACCCAAAAGAGGTCATAATTGGCTAATGGAACATTCTGTTCTTACCTTATCTGATGCACGACTACTATGTCAACACTCATAATAGTTACTTCCGCTTGAAAGCTCCATATTCCTTAAACATAGACATTTTTATCCAAGAAAACTTTATTAAATTGATATATGGTATTAACACGATCATAAAATGTGGCATCTGACAGTCTGTAAAAAATCAGTTAATCTTGATGTTTTTAACTGGATCAAAAATTAAATGATTTTTTTATATCCCTGAAGTAATGTTGGCAACATTAATTCAGAAATACGATAAAACATCATTTCATTTTTGCTCCAGTTCAAGAACAAGAGACTGACTGAAATTTTATAGGCTGCCAAGTACCACATTTTATGATTGTACGAATATTTTTTAAATCTTTCTTGGATAATACAATATATATTTTTGAGGAATATTGAACCTTTAAGCTGAGTTCCGTATGATTCGTGTATTTGACGTGTAATTAGCATAGTTCCTCTATATGCGGCTCGCCAGGGCGACACGCAGTTATAGCAATTTACATGAAGAACATTTATCAAGTATATCAGACAGACTAAATAACGCATCCAGTTATGACATTCACTTTTACATAAACATTTGTATGCACATGTATTAAAGCAATGATATAAATCAGATAATCAACCAATAGCGATAATAATATTGTGTTTGGAAAGACAGACTTGAGCAAACAGTGTCAACCCAGACTCAAAGAGCACTTCTAAGGAACATCATATACAGTCGACTCTCGTTATCTCGAATTCTTAGGGACTCTCTGAAATACTTCGAGATATCCGTACCTTGACATATCAGATTTGCAGAATTGAGCAAAAATAAATCGAACAACCACATTTAACAAACGTATATGTAATTCGACTCCTGAAGTTACTCGTAAGAGATATATTGACAATATTGTGGAAAAGAGGAGAAATTGCTCCTTGGGAGCAATTTCTCCTCTTTTCCACAATATTTTGTTACCTGTTTTTAGATTTTCATGTTTAAGCAGGGACCAGATTTTCACTTCGAGAAAAGCAGTTATTCGAGATAAGCGAGGTCGAGATAATGAGAGTCAACTGTACTATGTCTCCGCTAAGAAAGGAAAAAAATATGAAACTTCCAAAATTTTTGTCAACATAATATGTCTTATTATTTAATAATACACACTCCTAGCGACCCATTGTTCTCCATTGATGAAAGATAAATATCAACCTACTCAGTATGCTTACGCGACTTGGTCAGTATCATTGCCGCTCACTGTATATATGAGCGAATGTCTAAACTTTCGCGAGCTATTGCTACAACATAACTAAGTATTATGCTATTGAAAAGTAAATACAGGGATATCCAGGAAGGGCTACAATCACGGAACACAACCTTCCCAAGACTCTGGATAATGGGTTTTATTAGTTACATAGAATGACAGCTGGATAATGCGTTTTATTAGTTACATGAAATGACAGCACAAAACAGGACTTCATCGAAAACAGAACGAAGAGAGGAAGGACAAGCGAAGAAGAAATGCAACAGAAGACCCGCCTTGGCCTCGGACAACATATTTGGTCGTGGTGAAATAAGAAAATATTTTTCGAGGCCGAGTTGTTCAAAACTAACAAAGTCGTTAGTAAACGTATCATTACGAAAACCTTTGATCATTATTATGGCATATATGCTAATATAGTTGACTCTCGTTATCTCGACCTCGCTTATCTCGAATAACCGCTTATCTCGAAGTGATAATCTGGTCCCTGCCATAACATGAACATCTAACAATAGGTAAAACAATATTGTGGAAAAGGGGAGAAATTGCTCCTAGGGAGCAATTTCTCCTCTTTTCCACAATATTTTTGCTATATCTCTAATTTCAAGAGTCCAATTACATATAAATGTGTCAAATATGGTTGTTCATATTATTGTTTCCTCAATTCTGCAAATCTGATATGTCGAAGTACGGATATCTCGAAGTATTTCAGAGAGTCCCTTGGAATTCGAGATAACGAGAGTCGCCTGTATCTTTGCTGAAAAAATATCAGTAGCTTTTGCTTTTGCAAAAGCTATTCACATTTTTTTCAGCAAAAATACCTGTGAATTTGGTATCGTACTTATTAGAACCGTTAACATGTTGACCGCTAACGGGCTTTTTACGCTAACGACGCTTTGAACAACTGGGCCCTGATACCCTTCTTAACTAGAGCTAAGTCCCAGGATTGAAAAAGCAAGTGAAGACTTCGGAAAAGATTATGTGGAAAAGTGCGGGATCGACAAGAAATTCCTCTGAAGAAAACTGAAGGAATGCAAGACTGTGATACTGCCGACTGTCCTGTATGCTTATGGGACATGCCAGGATGCTTAACCATTTCCATATACGTATTCAGAGGAGGCTACTAATGTTAGAATCGCAACCCAGATCCCTGACACAGAAGCCATGACGAGGGCATCTATGCTCTTGTGAAGCAAGTACGACTAACTTGGCAGGCCATGTGACCAAAATGCCAAAAAATAAATTGGCAAGGAAACTTTGCTGCAACGAGCTTGAGAATGAAAAACGCACCAAAGGTGAAAAGAAGAAACTTTACAAGACGCACTGAGAAATTTCTTTAAAGAACTATTAGGTGACTGAATACACTGGATAAATTTGGTAGCTTTCTTCCATTTTTTACAAGGGAGACTTTTGTGACTCCTGGTTGCTTGCCTGCACACATACTGCCTTCTGAAAGTGGTCTATTCTAAAAGAAACGAATTTACTCCCAATTTGGCCCCTTTTTAGAAAGTTAGCAAGAACTATTTTGACAGAACTGTTTGTCCTAAAAGTGTATAAATCTATACTAGATCATTTTTACCCTGACAGGATACTTGTCGGGCCGATAACGTTGCGATATAGATTTAAGTAGAATATTAATTGTGATACATAAAGTCAATGTTATAAATGGAGTCTTGCCGCATGGAAACCGATTAACGATTAGCTTGAATGCCCAGATCCATCTGCGTTTCCGCGCAGACTAATCAGAGCCTTCACTGTCCGCCAAAAGTCATTAGATATTACGAAATGTATGAATGGAGTGAAAAGGCCCGGATGATACTTTGCGCATTTTGGCCATGTTCGAAGGCACTTTTTAGCTCGAGGCGTTCCCTACATTGATTTTGCGGCCGGATAAAAAGCTGTATTTGAAGAGCCAAAGCGCTAGTATTACTACTGAGGCACTGCTTATTTCATTAAGTATGTTATTGGCAAGCCACGCCGAGGAAAAGGGTCTAAAGGTATATGTGAGTACAAACTTTCATAACTGTTTCAAGTTAGCACAATCTGAGCATATTTAAAATGCTTGCTGTTTACAAATAGATTCTAAATTGAATGACCTTTCAGAGCAATGAACACAGTCTTAGAAATGAAAATAGCTGAAGTTTCAAGTTTTCTGGACCCGTCTAGCTAGTTTTGGCCATTTTAGTCGAATCTTAAACTCATTTGTTTTCAAATATCAACTGGTATCTCAATCTAAGTGAAATGTAAGAATCCACAACTGATTGTGCACCTCGGAAGCTGATTGTGATATTTGGAGTTAGAATACTAATATTAGGGTTAGAATCTGATCTGCATTTTTAGAATATCGGACCTGTCAGATATGGGACTAGAACAGATCAAATTCCTAACAACCCTAACTTTAGATTTAGTTTCACCTGTTTTGGACTGTCGGGCTATGGATCTGGCCTGATTTCTTAAATACCTTATAGTTCCTTCGGACTCCTATCTGATCATTTGTCACCGAGCATGCCATCAACGTTTATTCGATATGTGTTCCGTAACGTCAGAAAACGTGCATTTGGGCTTGTGTGCCCAGCAAAGATTCAGATTAGTCTTCGTGTTCTGGATAGCCAAGGATGAAAAGTTTCTTTATGCGGATAACGAAGACTCTAATCTGTGGATGTGGAGGTTGATTTGAATCTTCGTTAGGCTCAGAAGGTACGACGTTTTCTCATGTTACGGCTTTTATGTTTTACAGGAAGAAAATTTCAAAATGTTGTTCTCCGAAAGCAGAAAGCGTACCAACACCAACAAACACGTATGTGAACCTCAAGATGACCAGAACACGCACCACTTCTCCCGCATCATCTATTAACCCAGTCCAAAGTGAAGATAATGTATATCATCGGAACGAAGCCGATCATCTGTACGGAGCAATAGAAGGGACTTCTACGTCGACACCAGGACATGTAGAGCTAACTGAAGTTACTGTTAACCCATGTCAAACGTTAAAGGAAGCTGCCGGTGATCCAGACCACACGTATGGTGAAATCGAAGCGAAAACCGATGTATGTTTGGAAATAAAGTCTACTTCTGTACTGCACGTGACAGCTGATGAGTCTTATGAAATTCCGGATGCGCATAATGCATCAAAACTTCTCGACAGTGTGTCGGGACAGCAGAACATATCTCAAGCTAAACACAATGATGAATCTTATGAAGTTCCAGACTTACACATTTAATACTAGGATTGTTGCGGCTGGTTATGATATCGTATTTACCTAAAATGCAGGAATAGACGACGAATTGTGACAATGAGTAATGTAGACCGAGATCAGACGATGCCAGAACTTAGTATCTGGTTGAGCTCTGCACTGTTTGCACTCAACAGATAGTAAAATGGACTTCATTTTGCATCTTAACCCTTGTCATGCTGAAAAACTTCGGATGCCACACCCGCTTCTAATTTTTAGCCAATCAGATTACTTGATCCAGGTTGTTGATATAAATCCATATACTGAATGTCAAACAGTGCAAATCCAGATCAGTTGGCTTCTACAGAAGCCAACTGATCTGGATCTACACTGCAAAGGCAGGGTATATCCGGGTTCAGCAGGACAAGGGTTAATTTATATCGGATTCAATTGCTACTACTCGCTACTTGATCTTGACTAGGAATTCGCGGAAAACCCAGGGAATAAATCTTGTTCCGGTTGTCTATGGCCAATATCAAAATATGCTCAAGTTACTCGAGACATCAAAGGTGCAGGAACAAACACAAGTAAGCAAGTATCGAGTATAACACGAGACAAGCGGAAGGCTATGAGGGTAGCTCTTTCTTAGTAAATGGTTGCTTGACCTATCGTCAAAAACTACCAGGCCTACTGCCAGAACAAAAACATTTTACATTCGTACTTTAATATGAACATATTCTTTTTTCTATCAAAAATAACATGCATATTATTTAATTGATGCACAGTTCCGGAACATGCCATAAGCGAACCGTGAAATTCCAGATCCCCCCACCCCCCACCCCCCTCCTCCCACCCTGCGCATCAAGACATACTGATCAACATTCTTCGTTCGTCCATATATATTTACTACAGCACCTAGTGGTTTAACAGGGAGCAAAAGACCACGATTATGCAGGCTGATCCTTGCCCTTTTATAGCATAAGGACAACTGCCTTGCGTTGCGCATCAGTGAAGTAAGACACAATACAATTGATGCAATATGAGCAGGCGTATGATAAAACCTACAAAATGACATGTGCGCCCAGCGAAGACTCGGATCAGCCTGGGCATCCGCTTTCTTCATTCGGACAATGAGGACTGATCTGATTTGGCGGATGCCCAGCCCAGGCTGATCTGAGTTTTCGCTTGGCATGCTATTTTGTAGATTTTGTCATGCGCTTGCAGGTATAAATATCCGAACCACCACGAGATAAAGAATCTGTAGGGCATATGTGAAGAGTAACCCAATGGGCACATGACGTTTATACAACGTCGCATTAACGTCGATTCAACATCATGTTGCAACGCCGTTAATACGACGCGGTACAAACGTCAATGTTAATGCGATGTAAATGCGAAATTGTATTAACGTCATCGACGTTAACGTAGCGTTGTATAATCGCCAAATGCCCACTGGGAAAGTTCCAGACCAAACAGCGAATATATACTATCCGTTTTTTATAATCTACGGTACTCAATAATCCTATTAGCTGGCAGCAAAGGCATTGACGCAGTATGACATTGACCTTCGCTATCCTTAAATGTTCAAAGACGAATTTTCTCATGGCTTGTCTCAAGCCCGAGTCTCACTGGCATTGCTGGTGAGAAACAAAGACAGAAAAAAAAAAACACTAACATATACTGTTCTTTTGGACTCAAACTGTGCTCTGATTCATTAATATTTTAGAAATTGAGTTGAGTTATTGCATGTTACATGCACATGTATATATTGTACAGATGTGATTTTAACTTGTATTGAGGGCCACATGGTAGAATATGTGTTAAGCTAGATTTGTTTACCCTCATCAAATAATGTAAATAAATAAACAAATAAATATACGATAATATTCACGCTTAGCATACTGGGTTAAAGAATATCAGCATATATATATATATATATATATATATATATATATATATATATATATATATATATATATATATATATATATATATATATATATAATGAACAGATGTAGAGTAAATGCGTGTTAATTTTTTTGTGAGCGCTTTCACATCTAATGCTGATCTTCAGACAAAAATATTGAAAACAACAATAAACTAGAAAAGGTTTGTTTTAGAAAAATAAATAAATAAATAAATAAATGTCCCCTCAATCCCGCAAGAGTCTTCATTCTTTTACGCAACACATCATCTCGTCCTGTTCTACATTTGTACCAAGCATCATCAAAATATTCCATAGGGTATTAGTGCTACAGAACATGGACATGAAATCAAATTCAAACAAAAGAAGAGGAGATAACTTCAAAAGTAAAAAAAAAAAAAAAAAAAAAAAAGGCGAAGTTGTCATTCTTGTATGTGATATGTTGTCTGGTCCTGTTCTTCATTACTGCCATGTATCATCAAAATATTCCAAAGAGTGTTTGACTTACATAGCGGACAGTAAATCAATGCATAATCAGGGTCAAATATAACACAGGGAAATAACAGCAAAAGTAAGGAAGGCAGAGTTGTCATTCTTGTAAGGAACACGTCGTCTTGTCCTTTTCTACAGTTCTACCAGGTACCATCAAAATATTCTGAAGGGTATTCCAGTTATAGAGCAGACGAGAAATCTTATTCAAACAAAACAAAGAAGATAACTCCAAAAGTAAGAATGCCAGGGCTGTCTTTTTAGTACACGACACGTCGCCTGGTCCTGTTCTACATTTCTGCCAAGTATCATAAATATATTCCAAAGGGTCTTTGACTTACAGAGCGGACACGAAATCAATGGATAATCACTGTCAAACATAACAAAGGGAGGTAACGCCAAAAAGTAAGAAAGGCAGAGTTGTCATTCTTGTACGCGACATGTTGTCTAGTCCTGTTCTACATTTCTACCAAATGTCATAAAAATATTCTAAAGGGTCTTTGACTGACAGAGCGGACACGAAATCAATGGATTATCATTGTCAAATATAACAAAGAGAGAGATCACCAAAAGTAAGAAAGGCAGAGTTGTCATTCTTGTATGCGACACGTCATCTGGTCCTGTTCTACATTTCTTCCAAGTACTATCTAAATATTCCAAAGGGTATTTGCGTTGCAATGCGGGCACGAAATATTTTTTTCAAATAAAACAAAGGATATTAACTCCAAAAGTACGAAAGTCAGAGATGTCATCTTGTATGCAACACGTCATCTCGTCCTGATCTATATTTCTACTAAGTATCATCAAACTATTCCAAATGGTATTTAAGTTACAGAGCGGACAAGAAGTTTTACGCCGACGCCGACGCCAACGGGATCCGTCCCAAAAACAGTATTTCCCTCCGCCCTTTGGTAGGGGGACATAATGATAAAAGATATATATCCCAGAAAATAAGTTTTTTGCCTTTCATGCAAGACAATTTTACGGAACACGGGAAGGGACATGTTGGTTTTATTAGTTCACCTGAGCTATGTTCAGGATAAGCTATAGTAATCACTTTGTCCGTCGTCCGTCCGTGCGTCCATCCATTAACACTTTCAAACGAAAACTCCTCTAAAGCCATTGAAGCGATTTTTCCCTTATTAGGGGATAGGGAGATTTAAAATAGCTAAACTTATGGTGATCTGCCTCTTGGTTTAGTTGCGATGGCAACAGAAAGCTCCTATAGACTTATAACAGTAAAATGGTTTAATTGGATTTTGTAAATAACCAGTGAAGTTATGCGAACCATGTTTGGCAGTCATGATCATAATGGTAAGATTACATTTTATCCATAACCGGTGAAGTGATGTGAACCATATTTGGCAGTTATAATCATTTGATGATTGTTTACCCAGTTTATGTGTTTTATGACCAGTAGCCATTTTGTTTGGTTACCATGGCAACATTAAATTATTTTTTTAAAAGGAGTTTTTAATGAAAGCTCCTTTAAAATCACTCAGGCAGTATGGCTGTAATTTGGTTCAAATGTTGCTTGGGTAAGGGCAATTAAAAATAGCTAAATGATTATTTGACGAAAGTCTACCCAGTTAGGGCGTTTAATGACCAGTGGCCGTTTTGTTTGGTTAGCCAAAAATAAAAATAAAATGACCTGTCATGCCCATATGCCCATTTATGGTAAAAATAATAATAAAAAAAAAAAAAAAAAAAAAAAAAAAAATTCTTTTCTTCAAACCCAAGAACTGCTCAAAATAATGATCCTTTCAGTAGTTACAATGATAGGATTGGAAAAAATGTTGCATAATATTTGCATTTCTGCACTGGCTATTTAACTCAAGTGCGCGAGCCATGGCCCGTGAGTCACTAGTTTTAAGTTGTTGCGACAACTTTGTATCTTGTATGTACAACTTAATAACATAATATCTTGTTCGCACAATATAAGTATGTTCTTCGGACGCTATAATATCTTGTTCGGACGACTTACGATGTTGTTCCCACAAGTATAAGGTGTTGGGACAAGATATAAAGTCGTCCGAACAACTTGATTTAATATGTTGTTCGCACAAGATACTAACTTGTTCGGATGACTTAATATCTTATTCAGAGAACATAGTATGTTGTTAAGAAAACATAATATCTTGTTCCGACAGCTTAATATCTTGTTCGGACAACTTATTTATCATGTGCGAACAACATATAAAGCATACGTCGCACTTACCATCCTGAAATGCCAAATGTTGGATAGTTTATCCGTAATATTGTGACAATAGCGAATCAGCCAGTCTGAATGTCTGATAAGTCGTCGGAACAAGACAGCAAATCATGCGAGCAACATTATTAACTTGTGCGAACAAGATATTATTTTGTGCGAACAAAATATTGAGTTGTCTAAGCAAGATATTAAGTCGTCTGAAAAACTTAGTATCTGATTCAGACAACATAATATCTTGTTCGGGCGACTTCATATGTTGTTTGCATAAAATAACTATCTTGTTCGGATGACTTAATGTCTTATTTAGAGAACATAATATCTTGCTAAGAAAACATAATATCTTGATCCGACAACTTAATGTATTGATCGGGCGACTTAATATCTTGATTGGACAGCTTATTTATCTTGTGCGAGCAGCATATGAAACATACGTCGTGCTTACCATCCTGAAATGCCGAATGTTGGATATTTCATCCGTCATATTGTAACAACAGCGAATCAGCCAATCAGAATGTTTGATAAAGTCGTCCGAACAAGATAGCAAGTCATGCGAATAACATAATTAACTTGTGCAAAAAAGATATTATTTTGTGCAAACAAGATATTGTCTAAACAAGATATTAAGTCGTCTGAAAAAGATACTTATCTTAATATCTTGTCTGAACAACTTATTTTCTTGTGCGAACATATTAAGTCATCCGAACAACATACTTATTTTGTGCGAAGAAGATATAAAGTTGTCGGAACAAGATATTATGTTGTCCGAACAAGTCATTAAGTTGTCCTAACAAGATATTAAGTCGTCGAAACAACTTCAAAATAAACCAACATCTCTATTGTTACGACCGAGCACTCCTTCCTTCGATTATCTGCCTTGGCAGATTACGCATAGCTTCTAAGTAAATATTCACTCTCTGACAACTGCGTCAGGGAGTCGACTCTTTGGCTCAGTGGTTAGAGCATTGGATTTTTAACCGGGAGGACTGGGTTAGATTCCCACGAAAGGCGGAATATTTTTTTCAGCTATGCTTCATTCCTTTGTTACGGCTTTCATGTCGTAAGATGGGGGCTGGTCCGGGATAGGACTTAATACGCCGAAAATGGCTTCACGTCATCATAAATGATGACTTCCTTGAAATGGGGGAGTGTTACGACCGAGCACTCCTTCCTTCGATTATCTGCCTTGGCAGATTACGCATAGCTTCTAAGTAAATATTCACTCTCTGACAACTGCGTCAGGGAGTCGACTCTTTGGCTCAGTGGTTAGAGCATTGGAATTTTAACCGGGAGGACCGGGTTCGATTCCCACGAAAGGCGGAATATTTTTTCAGCTATGCTTCATTCCTTTGTTACGGCGTTCGTGTCGTAAGACTATCCGATTCGAATTCCATATAATTTGTAAAAAAAAAAAAAAAAAAAATTCTTGGAAAAATAAGAAAAACCGTATCACCAATTTGTCGCCTTCTGAATTTGCTCAGAAAGTAGTGAAGGTTAACGATAAAAGTATCGTTTCAAATCCTGTTTTGCTAAGAAGGAAAACAGATAAGATTTAGGGAAATACATGGAAACGCCTTTGTTTCTACATAGATTTCTACATTCTAACTGATTCATTTGTCCATTTGCAACAAATTGTTTGAATTTCGTGTTTTACTATGGGATCATTAATTTCTTTAACAAAGTGAAAGGAAGTGGAGACCAGTAGAGGTCTGCTTCACTGTCGCTCCACGAACTGAATTTAACCTTAACCACTCTCTGGGCTCATTTAGCAGACGGCAAATTGATGACATTTTTATCTTTTTTACCCCAGAAAAGGGGTTTTGACATACCACGCAAATTGTCTCCACTGGGACGTGAAATATTAAACCTGTTTTCTTGGGGAAAAATAAAGTAACAGGGTTCAAAATGTCGTCTGCTGATTTTTTTTTAACCCAGCCTGTAAAGCATTAATTCCACATTGCAGATTAAATGTACCCGCCATGTACTTAAAGAAACTTGGTAGATTTTCAGACACCTCCGCCAAAGGAGACAACTTCTGCGGCTTCCGCTTAATTTTCCTGAACACCACATCCCTTCTGAAAAGGGATCTTCTTTAAAAGGAAACAAAATTCCTCTCATGGGGAGCAAATACTTTCCTTTCTGTGTAGACACTTTGGGAGCAAATTCTTTTCTTTTAGAGTAAACCCCTTTTTCATAATTGAAGTAAGACGCTTTAGACAGAGGTACATTTCTCCAGAAAGTGTATCCATTTCTCTCACTATGTGTCCTCGGTTTTATACTTTATCCATTTAGAAAATTTACAACAACATAACTTACATATTAAATTCATTCAAAAACAAAAACAAGAAAAAAATTTAAAAAAAAATGTCGTTTTTAGGCGTTGTCAAACCGTATCCAAATTTAACATACAAGTTTAACATACCACATTTCGACGATCCGCTTTCCTATTACTACATGTACGTACCAACTTAATAACTACCTAACTAATAGATCTCTGCTAACGCTGATAACGATAAATTTTGCATTCAAACATACTCTCTGATGCTTCTAAATAGCGAATAAATAAACAAAAGCAAAGAAAAGTTCAAAATTTTGAAGAAATCAGTTTAATCACGTTGAGTACAATATCAGCGGCCGAACATAAAAAACTCCAGTAAAAGCGCCAAACGTACAGCGTTGGGTAAAATATGTAACTCCAGCCGGTTCTACTAAACACCGAAGAGAACTTTTTCTACCGAAGAGGACCGAAAAGGAGTACCGAAAAGGACTTCATAATATGCTATTACATTTTCTATTTCAGTGTATGTCGCAATAAGTTCTAGAGGCACTGTCAGTGCTTTGATTGTTTTCTGTTAGGTTACTGCTGCAGTAAAACTTCAATGACTCGAACATAGATGGCTCATTTGCCGTGACTGATTCCAACACGTGTTTTCAGCTCCGAAAAAATTCTCCCAATAGCTCAAGAGACTAAATATATTGGAATATTTTACTTTATCATGAAAACGTATGTTGTGTGTACTAATCAGAATCGCCTCAACGAGGCGATTCTAACACAGTCGACCCTCGTTATCTCGACCCCGCTTATCTCAAATAACCGCTTATATCGAAGTGAAATTCTGGCCGCTGTTTTAACATGGAAATCTAAGAACAGGTAACAAAATATTGTGGAAAAAAGGAGAAATTGCTCCTAAGGAGCAACTTCTCCTCTTTTCCACATTATTTTATATATATTTCTAACTTCAGGAGTCAAATTACATGTTCATTTGTTAAATGTGGCTGTTCGATTTATTGTTTTCCTCACTCTCTCAACTCTGATATGTCGAGGTACGGATATCTCGAAGTGTTTCAGTGAGTCCCTTGGAATTCGAGATAACGAGAGTCCACTGTAACTGCACTCTACAAACCACACAACAATAAAACGATAAAATTCGTTGTTATGGTAATTTGACTGGCACGAAACCTTCGCTCAAGAGGTGACAATTTATCAATATTTGTGGAAGAATATTGTATTTAATACTTCAAGAAACATATTTTTTATACCTGTTAGAATCACCCGATGGAAACTATTCTTATAAATATCCAAATCATGCGTTCTGCAGGGTAATGAAATAAAACAAGCCCTTTTTACGCACCATTCTGCTTCGTCTAAGAATTTTTACAACAGCATTTTTTTAACGGAAATATCTTTGGGAAATAATGCTGTCGTTGTAACGAGGGTTCAGTACCACATTGTTATATAAAGGCACATCATGAAAACATACCTATCTATTTTTGACCCCATTAAACCCCACTTTTATATTGTAAAACTGTGGTTTACAGAGGTATAGATTATCTTTTCTTATTACTGCTCAAAAATATAGATTATGGGTACTCGTTAGAACCGCCTCGGCGCGGCGGTTCTAAAGAGTAACCACAATCTATGTTTTGAGCAGAAATTAAAAAAATATCAGAATTTTTATCTGCAAACTTTCAGTTTTTCGTTGTGAACTTTTCAATATGTTTAAATAGGCGCATTTCCGCAATGATGATCAGGCCAAAATTATGAAAACAAAATGTTAATGGTTTAGATGAGGCCATTGATGGAAGGCAGATCCATACCAGTAAGTTGCAACTTTTCAAACAATGGACCTTAAAGCAGACTTATCATGAACCCTAGATATGCGTAAAACTGTCTTGGTAGTAATCCATTCTATTCTTGAAACACCCAAAAGGTAGCTGGCAAACCGTGCAGACCAAGACGAGACACCGCCTTCTGCGGCGTCTAATCAGCGTCTCCATTGTTTGCAAATGATTTAGCAATTTTCTCTAGGAATGTCTTAATCACATAGCCTAACATATCTAAAATTGTAATTCGACTCTTCCAATATATGGTGCGGGGGAGTCTGTTCAGTCTAAATGGGTTAATGGTGTCCTCGAGGACAATACTATCCACCAACGGCGGGTAATGAACTCTTCTATCTCTTTCTTTGGCCAGGTCCATGATTGGTTTGATTTATTATTATGATTTCCTGTACATAATACAAATAGCGTAGACTGGTTCTATACTGTTCTCAAAAGCATCTATTTTTGTCAGGCAGTACTGAATGGTTAAGTCGAAAACCAAATAGTGCGATTGCATTTTTTTGGAAATATATCAGATTCAGGGACGTCGAATCAGAAAAAAAAAAAAAAACATGGAGTTGATTAAAAAGGATTTATTTGTAACATCAATTGGTAAATTTGTTTTGGGAAGAGGCTTCTTTAGGTACAAAAACCTAACATTTAAGCGGAATGGATACATATTTAGGATCGACAACTCTTGTCTGAAAAGAGGTCTACTCTAAATCAAAAAGCTTGCCCCTCTTGAGACCAACTAATTTACCTTTTGAGCAGATCACTTTTCAGAGGAGGGAGTAGGGTGTATGTATGTGTGTGTTGTGGGGGGGGGGGGGACGGGTAGGGGAGGGGGAGCGGAGGGGCGGGGAGAGCGAGGGAATGGGTTTGTCGCGCGCAGGAGAGAAACAAGAACTCGCAAATGACTACTACAGAAATTCGACCACGTGCATCAAATCCACTTAACTTGCGCAACTGGTTAAGCATTTTGAGTTAACGCTAGCACTCTGGGTAAAAAATTCAGCAGGCGATATTTTGAAAATTATTTTCTTATTTTTACCAGGAAACAGAATTAGGTATTTCATACAAAATGTCTCCATTGGGGATAATTTGCACGAGTTGTCAAATTATGTTTTGTGGGTAAAATAAGAAAAATACCATCAATTTGTCGTCTGCTGAGTTTGGTCAGAGAATGGTAAAGGTTACTTTTTGTTTAAATATTCATTCCCCTCTTTAATCCTCTTAAATCAACCGGTGAAGCTGAAAATGGTGTATTTATCACAATTTCATTAACATTTATTGAATATCATATTTACCCTATTAAAGTAAGTAGACAGACTGACAGCCCTATAGTCAAGCAGTGAGGACCCAGATCAGACGCCGCAGAACGCGGCGTCTAATCAGGGTCTACACTGCTTGCCGCTCACTCAGAAATCTTCTTCTAGACTCATAAGCAGGTTGTAAAATGGACTTGTTTAAATTTTAGGACAGGTATGGGAAGGAGTTAAAGGTTTCCGAATACTCTGGGTAAAACACGGTACCAATGCTTTCAGTACGGCAGCCACACGCGGAACCTCTTTTTATATTTTATTGTTTAGTCAGACAAGCATAATTGTAGACGTGTGTTATTACGTGTAACTAGCCAATAGGTTTGCAGTTTCTGCCTGGTGAACTGCACTTGATGCCTTGCCGGCCTCGGTGGCTCAGTTGGATGCGGCGCCGTCCGACTGGAGACCAGGAGGTCGCGGGTTCAACCCCCGCCGAGGTCGGCAACATTCTTTCGTGGAGATTGATCATGAAATATTTTCTACGGTCATTCTTTCCCTTCCGCTGATTCAAGAAGGGCAGTTGTCAGTTTCTGGCGAAAGAATGTGCACAATACTGGTTAACCGCTTAGAGGACAATCCTGCCCAGTAAACGTGTGGTTAGGTAAACTGACCGCGCTCGACATGACCCCACTGGGTTGACTGGGCCGTAAAACCTCAACACAAACAAACACTTGATGTCTAAGACAAGGAAAATGCTCTTCTGCCATATACCTAAAACAAATACCCAGGTCAGCCTGCGCATTCGCATGGTCCAGGGCATACGTAATCCATTCACATGATTAATGGTGACTATAGATTATATTGACAAAGAAGTCCTGATCATACTGTACGGATGCGCAGGCTGATCTGGGTATTTACTATTCTCATACTGTATAAGGATTATTTTCTCGCGGTGAAATAACTTTTCTGGATTGTTGTTTTGTCATTTCGTCAATACTGATAACAAAGCCACATCAGGCAGAAAAAGGCGTATTTACACAAGATGTGCTAAATGAAAGCCCAGAACCGCTTGTGCATGCACGCAATCGTACATTAGACTTTGTTTGTGTCGATAACATATTATTTAAGCGTAAAACTGAAGTTGCTAGTCAAACTGCGCGTCCGTGCAGAATGATCTGGGCCGATGGCGTTTACATAGAAGTTACCTTACTTACCCTAAATATTGGGACATACTGACACATTTGTGTCCAGTAGACTCTTCCTCCTCATCTTTTTGGACGGGTCCATTTCCAGTCGAAGGGGTGTTTTGGACCTTATTTTATTGCTGCCATGTTTTAAAGAAACTCCTGTATTTAATTCAAACTGTGGAGACCTTTGATCAGATGCCGCAGTCTGCGGCGTCTGATCTTGGTCTACACTGTTTGCAAGTGATCATTACATATAAATCTAGGCATAAATCGGTTAATTTATTACCATACCAGTTGTAAAAATTGAACAATAGATTTTAAAGGAATAGCCCTTGGGAGCAATGAGGACATCGACCATATGAGAAAACAGCTTAATCAAGTTTTCTGGTTTCGGCTAGTTAGGCCTCATCATTTACCTTTATATACTTTGTAAAAATTCCCCAAAAGGGATCAGTGATAGAAAATGACCGGAAATTTATAAACTTCTCTCTTGTGAAGTACGGGAGGACGTTTTACGGCCGTCACAGGACATTAACACCATGAACACCACTGTAATTGATAAATAGCATTTAAAGGAATGACCCTTGAGAGCAAAGAACACACTCACAAGCTTGAAAACTGCTCAAGCGTGAAGTTTTCTGGATCTGACTTACCAGTTTTTTATTTATTTTATTTTTTTATAGTCCTCTTTGCTATATGACTGGCAAACAGTGTAGAACCAGATCAGACCCCGCATTCTGTTTGCTCAGGCCTGTTTGTATCAATACTTATGAGAAATATGGTAACCATTTAATTCATTGCAGGATATACATGTTCGGTATTCAGTAATCTCTGCTTATCAAATGAACCGCAACGTCAGGAAACGTGCGCCCAGCGACGATTCAGATCGGACTGCGCAATCGCGCAGTCCGATCAGAATCTTCACTGGGCGCATTTTGTATAGCCCAGGAGGCAAAGTCCATGCGGATAACAAAGTTTTCTATCAGACTGTGACTTTGAGAATGCGCAGGCTGATTTGAGTCGCTGGGTGCTCATGTCCGAAGGTGCGTTTTCTGCCGTTGCGGCTCCAGTGTTTGAATTGATAAATCGTGTCACGCATAAAGGCGTCAAAACGTATAATGGAATATAGCGAAGGCCCAGATAAAAGCATGTCCATCAAACCAGGGCCTGTAACTGCAGGAAACGGTGATATTGTAAAAACTAGCTGTGAGTACTGAAGGCTCAGAAGGTCGGTGAGGAGGCGCATACATTGTACAAATCGGGACCTTTGTTGTTTAAGTTCGTGTATACGTTAAGGTCCTTTTGTGTACCGCGAAACATTAATGCATTAATTTATTAATTGGTGAGTCCTATGAACCTGATCAAGAAACAAGGCCTCGGGGCAACATAAGAAAATATCAAGACAAGCATGTCATTCCGCTGAAGGCAGTTAGGGATCATCAGCGCTCGCTAATATCAACGCTCATCAGCGCTCGGTCCCTCCAAACAGAAAACGAGACCTGATGGCGCATCCGACTAGCGTAGTCCCTGATTCGCTAAAGAATGTTCAAGCTCCATACATTCTATAAGTGACCATTGTATACTCTAATCGGATGCGCGGATATGAGTTACGGTGGTCGCATATGTCAGGTCGTAATCTGTTTAGGAGGCTCACAATTTATTATTTCAAAGTTACCATTGGAAAAGAAATCCGAAAGTGGGGAGGGGGGGGGGGGGGGTGGGGAGGGGGGAGGAGGGGACAGTCAGTTCAGTCTTCTTTTGATTTCCATTTTTCCAATATGTTGAGTCCTGTTTCACATGTCCAGTCGATTTGGGCCGAAACATTAGAAAATGGTCATTATCGATTAGGCGGCAAAAGAATGAGCAATCAGGCAATGTTTCTTTCAGCCCTTCTTTGACCTAGTACAGAATCACTGAATACCAATATACGGGTAATAATAAAAAAGAACGTAGACGAATTCTTAATCCGATTCCGTGGATTATCTTATTTGTTTTTCTTTCTTTCTTTTATTTATTTATTTATTTATTTATTTATGTAACTTGGAGTTTTACGACATCTTAGGCTTCCCTGTTCGCATAACTGATGCGCAATGCACGAAAAGGGCCCTTATGTAATTTGCGGGCAACGCAGGCCCAGGTCAGCCTGCTCATTAGCGCAGGCTGATCTGGGCCTTCGTTGTCCCCTTGCAGAATCAATGATCACTTGTAGTATATGTCGACGAACAGAGAATAACCAGATCATACTGCACGGATGTACACGCTCATTTGGCCCTATAGAATAAGACTCTTTTTTTCCTGCGGTGCGCATATTATATAAAAGGCCTTTTCTCGTCACTGATCGCCTCAGTTATCTTATTGATTTCATTTCCAATGTAAAAGAAAACCTGTGACAGTGTCTCGCTGTTGTTCCATGTAATGGTTTATCTTCGAAAAAAAAAAAAAAAAAAAAAAAAAAAAAAAATACAATTATGCCTCGATACCGTAACATATGGACTTGATGTGTACGATATTGCTGTTGAGTCCGGTCAAAACTCGGATAAAAAGAACTTAAAGAAATGAAAAATAGAATATAGGCTACACTTCAATAGTGCCCACTTGGCTTTTTGTTTCTTTCTGTGTGCTTTTGTGCTTGGTTTGCCTGTGTGCGAGCCGGACGTTTTTATTATTATTACTGTTATTATTATTATTATTATTATTACCATTGTTGAACCTAAGGCTAAAATTTGGTACCAGAAAATCTACTTAACCCATCCGCACCACCCCACCCCACCACCAACCCGGTAGATTTTACTACTCACTTTTCGAAAGCGGTGGTTCTAGTGTTAATTAGTCTTTTAGTGGCTTTGTGGCTACTTGCTGCAAGGCCGTTCATGTTTTGTTTTGTTCCTTGTCTTATTGCTTTGTTTACTGAATCCGGAATACCAACAATATGCATAGATGTTGACTAGATCTAGGTTGGAATTTTTATACTTCATTTTTTGCAAACTTTTGGCCCTTGGTTATTCTTATACTTTTGTGTCCGCTCAATATCTTGTGACTGAATTGATTGAATTTGGTCTAATTTTCGATGGCATTGGTCTTAACCAGATGTAGGTTAGGAACAATACACATTTTGAAAAAAAGTGTTGTTTGGCTTAGCCTCGTTGTACCACATGCAGATGGAATCTCTTAAAACCATTTATTTAACAGGACAATGTCAATTAATGTCCCATAGAAATTCAGTGCATTCCGTCAGAAGAGGAACGATGTCAAACAATAAGTCATGCCCTTTATATAGAAATGTGATAATAATAATAATAATAATGTCTTTATTTTACGAGGATGACATATTTAGCAAACAGTGTACTAATCTAACATATGGTCCTCTTTAAAACCTTCTAACAATATATACATATTATACACATTTACATTGTAAAATCGGCCGACAAGTTCGCCGGGTCGACGCCAGAGCAGCGCTAACATATCTTGGTAGTATGTTGCTCCGCCGTCGTCCCAACGCCAAACGGGTAATTTCATAATCTATGACATAAAACATTCGAACAGTCTAGGGATCGCAGTTAAAAGTTTCTTTGAATAATAAGCAAGTAAAAGTAATTAAATATCCTAAAAGATGATGTTTGATAAAAAAAAAAAAAAAAAAAAAAAGGAAATTTTAACACCCTATAAAACACTCCGATAATAAAATGACCCTTAAAATGTATCTGCAGAATCTTAAGATCTGAGCTGAAATAAAATCATTAACCTACGAAAGACCGGTAGTGACATTTCAACTACTTTAATTCAAGGTTTCAACTTCACGAATTCACAATTTCAGCTTCACGAATTCACGATTTCAACTTCACGAATTCACGATTTCAACTTCACGAATTCAACTTCACGAATTCAACTTCACGAATTCACGAATTCAACTTCACGAATTCACGAATTCAACTTCATGAATTCACGAATTCAATTTCACGAATTCCACTTCACGAATTCAACTTCACGAATTCACGAATTCAACTTCATGAATTCACGAATTCAACTTCACGAATTCCACTTCACGAATTCAACTTCAAGAATTCACGAATTCAACTTCACGAATTCAACTGTTGAATTCCTGAAGTTGAATTCGTGAAGTGGAATTCGTGAATTCGTGAAGTTGAATTCGTGAATTCGTGAAGTTGAATTCGTGAATTCATGAAGTTGAATTCGTGAAGTGGAATTCGTGAAGTTGAATTCGTGAATTCGTGAAGTTGAATTCGTGAATTCGTGAAGTTGAATTCATGAAGTGGAATTCGTGAAGTTGAATTCGTGAATTCGTGAAGTTGAATTCGTGAATTCGTGAAGTTGAATTCGTGAATTCGTGAAACTGAAATCGTGAATTCATGAAGTTGAAACCTTGAATTAATGTAATAGAAATGACACTACCGGTCTTTCGTATTAACCATTGCACATTAGTTCACTGACCTACTTATTCAGACAACACGGAAAAACGTGACACCTCACTGGCCATCATACAGTCGTCCCTCACAAGGTGCACAACACCGTACATTACTTTATAACAGACCGGTATTCGGCCATAAGTGACAGAATGACCGAGCCAGGGGGCACAAAAGTTCCCTATTGAATTCAATGTTATCCTAACATAACATAAAGAAATACAAGCGCCTTGATAAAACTTTGTCTACACAAAAGAGCGAACACCATTACATCATGTCTGCTGTCAATTTTTATTACCTTTCACATTTTTTTTCCTTTCAAAACACCAACGAACGAATGTTATAAAATATCAGCTCGAATACATGGACCGACTGGCAAGCTGTACGGACAGTCCACACTCGCATGTCATAATGTCAGTCCATGTACTACGAGCTAATTGAGTATGTCATTATTATTATCGTTATTATTATTATCATTGCAGTTATTTCCAAGTCGATTTTGAAAGAAAGTTTTTAACTATTAGTCTGATGACATGGACAGACTGGCAAGCGATACGGCCTATCCACACCTGCATGCCGTTATGTCGGTCCATGTGCCACTTGCCAAAAGTATGCAATAATTACTATTAATGATCTTGATATATTTTGTATATTTTTTATGTTAACAAATCGCTTATGAAATAATGTTTCAGACTATTAGCTCGGTCACATGGACTGACTGGCAAGTGATACGGACTATCCACACCTGCATGCCATTATGTCAGTCCATGTATCATATGCTAATAGAATGTCTAAAATAAAATAGAATACGCATGTACTTCTTTATGCTGTTATAAATATGATTTCTTGAAATTATTAAATAACAATTGATGTGTTCAGCTGTAAGCTGACACACCCGGATGTTGTCATAATCCTTTAAAGAATTACATTGGTCGCAAACATACCTGTCTTTTACGAAATGTAATTCTATGACTTATTACGTAAACTGGAAATGTACCCCAGACTTGACCAGCCTGTTCAGCGTTGGAATATTTATTGCTGCAGTAACATCCCTCCACCTCCGCGAAAGGTACTGCATGCTTAGAATAGTAATAAACCTCAAAACGACAGGAAATATGTACATGTGTTTTGCAATTATAATACGATACATTTTCAGATGTTTTGAAGGTATGATTTAAGTGAAATTTTGAAGCTATTAAGATTTGGTAGTTTTCGCAGATTTACAGGTAAGTTATTCCATTGCTTAGCGCCATCAACTGTAAATGATTTTTCAAAATAGCAAGTTCTAGAATATGGCACTCGGAGAAGTGCCATGATTTGTACTCTGTTATGCATTTGAAGTTGAAACATTTCCTTACAGCATTTTTATCCTTCTATTGACTGAATGCAATACAAATGCATAAATGTGAGTTTTGTTTTTTAAAGGAAGGCTGCTCATACGCAAATGTGGATTTATACCCCTTATTCGTTTCCGTAAATGCGTTGCATTGCTCTTTGATAGAATTTTCTGAAAATTATTGCAAATTATGCGTAAATGGCTGTTCTTAACTATGACATCAATGATTTGTGTACATATGTAAACTTTCGGCCACATTTAAAAAAATAGTTACATGTATACTTATTTTTGCTTCTCAGTATATTATCTTACCTATTCAGTCATCGTGTATGCAGAAGTTGATCTTTAGCACTCCATCACGAAAACATACCTATATAATTTTGACCCCCTTAAACCCCACTTTTATATAGTAAAACTTGGGTTTACAGGGTATACATTATTTTTCTTATTTCTGCTCAAAAACATAGATTATGGGTACTCTTTAGAACCGCCTCGTCGAGGCGGTTCTAACGAGTACCCACAATCTATGTTTTGAGCAGAAATATGAAAAATACAAGAATTTTTTATCTGAAAATTTTTCTTTTTTGGTTGTAAAATTTTCAAAATATTTGAATAGGCGTGTTTTCGTAATGCTCTGTGCACATAAAACAGGTGGCTAATTTGTGATAGCATTCATAATTATTCCAGAAGGTAGGATTTGATATTTCATGCAAACTGTCTTCCTTAGGAGACAGTTGGCATGAAATGTCTAACCCCTTCCTTCTGGAAAAGTGAGGAAAGTGTTTTAAAATATGTTTGCCTCACATGCTATGTTTCAACAAAAAAATGTAGTCCTACAATGAAATAGGGTAGACCTATCCATTTTATTTCCTTCTCCCCTTGTTAAAATCATAACAGTGAAATAAATTACTGTCACTAACACACTGGAAACTATTTACCAATAGTGGTTTGATTTTAATGGATCGTAGTGAATATTAGTAATAAAATAAAAATAGAATAACAAAATAAACAATAATAGTAAAGTAACAATTGCTTGATTATGAAAGAACATGGATAAAATGAAATACATTGCATCTTTAGTGTTGATTTTTGTTCTCAGCATACCTGGTAAGAGTTATTTTATTTTATTTTATTTTATTTCATTGTTATTAACCTTTAACACACTAGAAACAGGGGTTCAGTAAACGACAGTTAAACCCAAAATTGCAAATCTGACAACATATTGTTACAGCCATAGTATCCAGGCACAAGTCTGCCAAATATAATAGCATTTGGACCAAAAACAATAATTTTATGCATTATTTTATACAGCAACACTGTACAAAAAGGTATGAGAAAACTGCTCATTTGTACCCACCTAGGTACATTTACATCATTTCGTTATATGCTCTATATATATTCTGGGTGTCCATAACTCCGAACCACTTAGGATATCAAGTTCAAATTTTCAGCATTTCTTAGTTGTAGGAAGCCCACCAAATGCATAAAGTTAAAACATTCTTGATGCACAGGTTTCAAAACTGGTATTTTCCGGATAAGGACTATTAAATAGTTATTTATTTGCCTAGAAGATAGGCTCTGATATTTCATACAAATTGTCAACTTGCGTGAAATGTCAAAGTCTTTTTCTTCAAACAAAAATTAGAAAAAAAAGTATTTCAAAATGGCATTCTGATGCTAAGCTCTGTCAAGTAGGAATTTGGGTTTGATTATGTATAAGCAACAGTGGAGGCTAGACCAGCTTCTGCATCTTCTCCGTCTAATCAGGACCTCTCACATCCGCACGGTCCAATCAGAGCCTTCTGCATCCGCGCCATCTGATTGAGTCTACACTGTTCGCCTACAGAAACGTAGATTCTGTCGATTTTATCGACGATATGTTGTTGAGCTCTTGCCGTTAGTATATGTGTATAGTACACATTTTGCTTGTTTGTCCTTGCTTTTTTGTACACTTGCTGAATATGAGCCTTTTGGAACATATGAAAACACTGATGGCGAAGTATAGTCCATTTTTTCTTTCTGTACACTGAATATGAGCCTTTTGGAACATATGAAAACACTGATGGCGAAGTATAGTCCATTTTTTTTCTTTCTGTACACTGAATATGAGCCTATGGAGCATATGAACACACTGATGGCGAAGTATATTTCCATTTTGTCTTTCTGTACACTGTATATGATCCTATGGAACATATGAAAACACTGATGGCCCAGATCAGGGTTATTCTGTCTCTTTTCGCTGACGACCGGAGATACGAAGAATCTTAATTAAACCGAGAATCCGATTTCCGTCCTTTCATATATTCTTCGTTTCTAAGGGCACCTTCATGGAATTATTTCAATGAATTTGGCAGAGGCCATATTCTTAGCCTTTATCATAAATATCGAATCATTTTGCAGGCAGTGTTGATCCGCATGAGGCGGCTCGTCATGAAACGTTCCATCATTATCTACACTGTTTGCTATTATGTTTAGATTTTAGATATCGGAAAAAATGGGCAAGTTCAAATCAAAATAAGGAAGCGTCTACTTTAGAAACTCTTTCGGTTATGCAGACCATGCTGAGATAAATGTTTCTAATGCTTGACATAATGGGAAATATTAGAAGATGACATTTCTGAACTAATTATTGTTATTTTCACGGAAATGGGGTTTTGATATTTCATGCAAATGGAGACCATTCGCATAAAATATATAAAAATAAATAAAAAAATATTTGCCGTCTGCTGAAATTGGCAAAGGAGGGGTACAGTTAAATACGCCATCTCTTCAGACACGTTAGTTCCCATAAGGGTGGGTGGGGGACAAATTTCTTTCCTTACAGAGATGATCCCTTTCCAGAAGGGGACTGGTGTGCAGGAAAGCAATCAGGAAGTCACAAAAGTTGTCAACCCTACAATAATTGACGGCTAACTATCCAGGGATATTTTCATCTTCTTAACTTTGATCAGTTAGATCCGAGTCTCCTGTTTGCGTCTGTATATTTTATAGTAATCATTAATTTTGTAAGGGGACATATATTACAATTACAGTATTCTGTAAGCGGAAAACGAAGACCCTGGTCGGACTGTTTGTGTGGCCTTTGCTGTGTACATATACATAAGTTCAGACAAGGCGCTTTTTCATACAAAAAATGTTGATGGTTTTACTTATTTCTCCATGACAACATTAGGAGAAGCTTCCAGTGAGTACCTATAATGTATGGCCTGCCTCGTAGGCTCAGATGGATGCGCGTCTGACTGGTGATCGGAGGCTGCCTGTTCGACCCCCGTCGGGTCGGCAACATTCTTTCGTGTTTAATGACCATGAATTACTTTCTACGGTCTTTCTCTCCCTGAAGAGCAAGCGCCAGTTTCTGGGAAAGAATGTGCACAATACTGGTTAACCGCTTAGAGGACTAAGCCTGCCCAGTAAAAGTATGATTAGGGAAACTGACCGCGCTCGACGACACCATTGGGTTGCCTTAGCCGTAAAATCTCAACACAAACAAACCCATAAAGTGTGTTTTCCTCGGCGAGGCGTTTCTAATGAGTATCCACGACGTATGTATTTGTTGAGAAAAAAAAAAAAAAAAAAAAAAAAAAAAAAAAAAAACAAACGAAAATACACCCCTCTAATCTGGAACTTTGATAGATTGATATTTTTTCTGTTGCGATACGTTTATTTATTTTTATGTACTTTTTAACTTTGCTTTTTCAGAGAAAGGAACAAATATATGAGTAACATAAGATTACCGTATTTACCCTAGGTATACTATTCTGACACCTTGACTCATCAACAAACCTATTTTAATCTTTGAACAAGTCTATTTGAGTATCTGTTACTCAAATACTACTGACTGGAGGGAACAGTGTTGACCCTGATCAAACGCCGCGTTTTGTGGCGGCTGATCTGGGTCTACACTGTTTGCTCAGGCTTGTCTGATAAATACGTGTAACTGCGTAGATCCATCGCAAGCAGGAATTTAATAAATAGAACATGTGAGTATTGTGACAGTTTAAGCCTAGCGTTCTGGGTAAAATTTTCATAAGACGACAAACAGAACTTTTTTCTTATTTTTCCCAGCATACATTTTTTGACATTTCATAAAGATTGTTTCCAGTGGAGACAAGACTAGAGAAATTTTGCATGAAATGTCAAATTATATTTTCAGGGGTAAAAAAATCAATTTGTCGTCTCCTGAATTTGCCCATAGAGTGATAAAGGTTAATCGCATAAGTAGTGAAAATAAAACACCTGAATTCACCTAAATTTTTGTAAAATTGTGTAGATCTGCATTTGCCTTGAATTTTACGATCCTATCATTGTAATTTACAATCATTCCTTAAGTTAAGGTCTACATTAAATTTAAGGATTGAAATCGCAAAGCGCGTTTTGTGCCTTCAGATTAGAGGCATTGAGAGTTACATTAACTGATCAAGCTAACAAGTTCGCCATATGAGCCTCTACGTCAGAAAACGTACCTTTGGACTTCTATACCCAGCGAAGATTCAGATTAATCTATGCATTCGCGCAGTCCGATCAGAATCTTCACTGGATGCATTTTGGATCACCAAAGATGCATCGTTATTTCATGCAGACAACGAAAACTCTGATCTGGGTTGTCGTTGGGCGCACGTCTGAAGCATCCGTCGCGAAAACATGCTTATACAATTTTGACCCCCTTAAACACCACTTTTATATAGTAAAACTGGGGTTGACAGGGGTATATATTATTTTTCTTATTCTTGCTCAAAAACATAGATTGTGGGTACTCGTTAGAACCGCCTCGTCCAGGCGGTTCTAACGAGTACCCACAATCTATGTTTTTGAGCAGAAATTTGTAAAATATCAGAATTTTTTACCTGAAAATTTTCATCTTTTGGTGGTAAAATTTTCAGTATATTTGAATAGGCGTGTTTTCGTAATGAGGTATGTTTTCTCACATTGTGGCTCGTGTTGTATTATAGCAGCGGAACTTCCATTAACAGTCACTTGTCCTCAACAGAGACGTCCCAGTTATAACGATGTATTTGATTCCCCAGTGTTGTTAACTTTTACCACACTCTTGGCTAATTCAGCAGATGACAAATTTTAATATTTTCCCTAGAAAACAAGATTTGACATTTCATGCAAATTGTCTCCAATTTCATGAAATGTCGTTGTTTTTGTGCGATTTCTTAACGCTACCAGACACCCGAGGGACATGGAGGTAGCGGCGATTGTTATGTACATGCACTTGTACAGCCTTGCTTTCAATCGCCCATTCCCATTTGGTGCCGCTGTCTGTCACCAAGTGCCGCCCTCTCCACTTTATACTCAACCCAGGGTACGCCGAGTATGAGCTAGGCGTACTAATGGTCTAAAAATTGTCTCGACCCGGGCGAGATTCGAACCCACATTATCCCGCCTGAAAGTCGAGTGCACTAACCACTAGGCCAGCCAGCCCACGCATGAAATGTCAAAATGTTTTCTGGGAAAAATAAGAAAATAAATATTTCATAATGGTGCCTTCTGAATATTTTTCCCAAAGTGCCAAGTGTTTAAATGTATTTTAAAATCGCAGCAACATCTATATCCCTGCCTACAACCGTCAAATATATATTGCAATGGCCTTTGTAGAGAAATTTATTTGTATTATCGTTGTTTATCAGTGTTGTTGTTGTTATTATGCATACACTGTTCCTCTTATTGTCAACACTAAATCAGATTGATAATTTATTGTTGTACATATTTTACTGTTGAAAATATGACAACAAAGTGTATTGAAAATACGATTACAACGATATTGTATAATTTATTTTTATGAATGTAGAATGTACACATTATGATTATGCCTGCTTTTCACGAACTATTGTCCTCTCTTATTTTGTTTCCCAAAATTTGAAAACACGTGTTTGAATGTTAGGAGAAAACTGCCGTAAATAATTCTGATAAGATCTGCCTAACCCATTTATGCCAAGTGAGCTCTTCTACCTCAACTCTTTGGACAGTTCCATTGCCTATACAAAGGATGTCTTGTTAGTTGTTATTCCTACCGTGCTTTGTAGAGATTTCTGTATTTGACACAGAAAGTGTAGACTCTGATCAGAAGCCGCGTTCTGGTCTTTGTTTACGCTAATTGCAAATGTGCCATTTAATGGACACTAGGCATATTAAAAGAAGATGGGTTTGTTGGAGTTCAGATTTCACTGTTATTAAACAGCCTTATGTAAAGGTACATTCCCAGAGTCAGCCTCGGTGGCCCAGTCGGAAGCGCGTCAGACTGAGGAGGTCGCGGGTTCGATCCCCGCCTGGTCCGGCAACATTCTTTCATGGAAATTGATCATGAAGTATTTTCTACGGTCATTCTCTCCCTTCTGCGGATTCAAGAAGGGCAGTTGTCAGTTTCTGGCAAAAGAATGTGCAAAATACTGGTTAACCGCTTAGAGGACTAAACATGTATAGGAATGTATGGTATGGTAAACTGACCACCCTCGACATGACCCTACTGGGTTGACTGGGCTGTTAAACCTTATGTCAATCAATCAATAGTCCCTTGCTTCCCTCAAGGTAGAAGGGGATTGCTGAAGTAAATTAACAATGTGTAAAAGGCATTTTATAAATCTACGGCTATCAACCCTTTCAGCTCGGCAGACCAAAACAGATACCTGTGTGAACAGTGTATATCGAGGCGTAACGAGCCGTCTCATCAGATCTATACTGTTTGCCATTTACTTTTTGGTTTTATACTGAAACCCCTGTTTGCATCAGTGGACATGTCCAAATGTAAGGATGGGAGAATCCACTTAAAAAATCAGGGATGAGAGGGTAAACAGTCAGGGCACATCACTGTACTTAAGATAGGGAATATCACGTCCCAAAATAATGGTGATAGTCAGGTAGGATGGAAACGTGGGTTTGAACCCACAGTTTAAAATGTTTCGTTTTATGAGGTAACCTAGGCTGTAGACCCCAAAGGATGTTCACATGTATCTAATGGTTCGATCGAGCTTAACCCACTTTAAACTGAATTGACACCCCCACCCCACATTATATATTGGAAGAGTCTACTTTCAAGTTTGGGAGATTTAGAAATTTCCTATAGAAAAATGGCTAAACTATTTGCACAGAGCGGAGACCATGATAAGACGCCGTACAATCTTATCAAGATCTGCACTGTTTACCATTTACACTTTTAGGTATCTCAAGACTAAACTGGGTTTAACACGCGAACGTTCAGCTCATCCACTGTGGTCGTCGACTTTATCCCGCACCCTTCGTCCAGTGATGTTGTTATAACATCACATTTTTAGGGACCTAGGACACCGGCCTAGTTACATTTAGTACATTTCCGATCATTTCTACAAGTGAGACAAATTGCGTTGTCATGTAAAAGGTGGACTCCTGACCATCCTTTGCTTGGTCGTTTCTTATTGTAAAACTCTTTCACTTTCTTCAGTACAGAATTCTTGTAGAATCGGCCAGTGACTGTATGACCAGATGGACAAGGCACTTGAACGACTGGCCCAATTGAATTAAAGAAAATTGCGTATAACATCTTTTTCGAACTTATGGTTCTCTTGGCAATACATGGGAGTTTTTTATCTTTTCGCTTCCATTGCTTATTATCAGCCCTTCTTTGTGGCTCAAATATGTGCACCCAGGTTTCATCACCTGTTAGCAAGTTAAAAATAACCCGACTATTACAGCCTTTGTGTGTTTTCAAAAGTAACCGGGCACATTTAAGGCGTTGTGTCTTTTGCTCCTCAGTGAGCAAATGAGGTACCCACCCAGCGCAAACCTTTTTCAGGTCCAAACGCTTTTTTCAGAATTGTTTGCACACTGCCTTCTGATATGTCAGTACAACTAGCTATATCTTTGACAGACAATCACGCATCCTGTTCGACCACAATCTTTACAGTAGCGATGTTAGCCTTGAAACAGAGGTTTTAGGGCTTTCAGGACGGGTATCATCTTCAACAGAAAATTTCCCAGCTTTAAAAACGTTAACCCACCTCAAAAAACTGTGCGCATTGAAATGGTCTGAGGTTCATATATACCACATAATTCATTAAATATCTGCTTTGAATCTATATTAAGCCTAATGCGGCATTTAATATAGTTACGAATTTCAGTTTTCTGGTCCATGTTCCAATGTAACAAGTAAATTGGTCAGTGTATATGATTGCATATATTTCAATTTGAAATAACTCGGTCAGTTGGAAAGCAATTTGCACAAAATAAACGGGTATCGTTAGCTATTCAACAGACCATTCAAGTGCAGTGAAGCATTTAAAAATATACCTGGGATAAAACTAAGGAAGCCTATTAGTGACAGAACTTTTTGCAGGACCCTCGTATGCATAATCTCACTAGAACCTACATGAAATACCAAGATCTATTTCAGACAAAGCACTTTTTTCAACTGAAAAGTGCTGATATATATTTTTCTTATTTCTCCATGAAAACATTATTATGCTCATTTGAAATGCCTCTGAGAGGCACTTTTGATAAGCACCCACAATATATGTTTTTTTTGTAGAAAATAAGAAAAATATTATGTATATACCCCCTCTTGTCTGGAGGTATGTTTTTTTTTTTAGAAAGAACACATATAAATATCGTCTGTTAATTTTGTGACAAGGATTCTAAGTGGTGTAACAATAAATTCTTGCTTAATTATTGTATTAACCCTAAATATTGGGACATCATAACTCCTTACCATATTTGTCCTTAAATTCAAAGAAGTCCATTTTAACCCATTGTAGACTGAATAGACTCTCCCACACTATATATTGGAAGAGTTCGATTTCAATTTTAGGTACGTTTGGCTATGAGATTTAGATATTCCAAGAGAAAAATGACTAAACTATTTGCAAACAGTGGAGGCTCTGATCAGATGCCCCATTTTGCGGAATCTGATCTGGATCTGCACTGTTTGCCAAATACCCTTTTAGTGGTCTCCCGACTACAACGGGTTAATAAGTCAAATCACTGATGTGTCAAAAGACTGATAGACGAGTGACAAACAGTCTGGACCCAGATCAGACGCCACATTCAGTGGCATCTGATCTGGATCTACACTGTCTGCTTAGTCCTGTCCATGTCAATACTTAGGTTAAATATGGTAAGGGGAGAATTCAGTCACTTTGTCCCTAAATACTAAAAATTTTTGACAACAGTACTGGCTGACTAATTCTGACATCACATTACCATACTTACCCTAACTATTTGGACAGACAGGCCTGAACAAACCGTGTACACCCAGATCAGATACTGGAACATGCGGTGTCTGATCTGGGCCTACACTGTTTGCCACCCATCTGCTAATTTTTCAACATATCAACAACTAGCATAATGGATTTGTTCAAATTTTAAGACAAGTGTGGTAAAAGTTAAAGTGTCCCAATATTTAGGGTAAAATGCGGTACTTACACAGTTTCAGATAAGGCTCTTTTATTCAACCTTAAAGTATAGATATTTTACTTATTTCTGCATGAAAACATATACTGTAGGTACTCATTAGAAGCGCCTCCGCGAGGCGCTTCTAATTAGTACCCACAACATACTCGTATGTTTTCATGCAGAAAAAATATTTACCTGATACCCCCTCTTATCTGAAGCTATGTAGATAAGGCACTTTTATTACAAAAAATAGTATTGTTATTCTTAAACTACAGCTCCAGATAACAGTATCAAGAAAATTATTTTTCTTACATGTATTTCACCATGAAAAAACGTTGTGGGTACCAATTAGAAGTGCTTCACTAAGGCGCTTTCAGTGAGGCACTTCTAAAGAGTACAAACAAAAATATTTTTGTGGAAAATAAGAAACCTAGATTGCCCAGTCAGTGATACGCCATCGCAAAATCGCCACGCTGTCATTACAGATTAGATGAACTTTTGGCCCAGTTCAAAGGTTACATGGGGCAGAGTGAAAACTTATGTTGCTCTCACACACCATTACCATGCAGAGAGGTCATGTAGCAAGTTTAGTTAAATTACGCCCAGTGGTTTAGGAGGAGATCGCATGATGGATGGAGGTGTTTGCAATATCCCCATCGCTAAAGCCTGGGAATAAATATTCTTAATTCTTTTTTGTACAAAGCACCTTATCTGGAGCAATGTAATTGTACTATTTTTCAGTAAAGACACAATGTTATGGGTGCTCATTTGATGTGCCTAAATGAGTACCCAGATTACCTCAAAATATATGTTTTACAGAAGACTTGTTAAGGAGGAGTATTTGATTATTTTGGGATAATTTTCTCCAGTTCTCTATAAAAAACATATGTTGTGGGTATTCATTAGAAGTGCCTCGTTGAGGCACTTCTAATGAGTACCCTCAACATATGTATTTATGGCGAAATATGAATAATTATCCCAGAATTATGATCAGATACTCCTCCTTAACAAGTTCTCTGTTTTAGAAGAAAAATAAGAATAATCTATCTAAACTGTCTTCTTATCTTTTAGCTATGAATTCATAGCTCTAAACTAGAGGCATATCCAGACAAATATTTTTTTTTCAATTTCTCAACAAGAATTAGGCAATCTGGGAATCTGATGTCTGGATATGGTTACAGGTATAAGGGCCATTTTCGCACATCATGCCTCATGCTTATTATGTACTACAATTATAGCAGTCCACATAATTTCTATGAGGAAAATATATTTGCAAGCTAATTAGATGATATCTTGTCTGAGCAAATGCATGAATGGCTAAACATAGACTTTACAACCTTTGCCCCGCTGAACGCGGATATGCCTCCTTTGCAAACAATGTAGATCCAGATCAACTGGCTTCTGAAGAAGAAAAACTGATCTGGATCTGCACAGTTTGTCATTTAGTATGTAAATTTGTATCAACAACCTGAATCAAGCAAATGGATTGGGTGACAATTAAACATGAACATGGTATCTTAATTTATTCTGCATGACAAGGGTTAAGACAGTTGTAAATGCCTCTTAAAAAACGAAGGAATGGGGGCGGTGGGGGGAGGGGAGTGGGGGGGGGGGGGGGGGGGCGGGAATAAAAAAAAATATAACAAAAGTGTCAGTGACCTTTTTGCTGTCTAACAAAATCCTGAATTAAACACAAAGCTCTTGGAATGCCAAAAGCAGCAAAATAAAGACAGCTCCAGATATGGCAACTTTTAATCAAACAGTATTAGTATACCACAATTTCTTTATAACACTATTGTTGGTGTCCATAGGATAAACCCTGTTAGTTAAACAACCATGTTATATCCAAACAAAAATGTACAGATTATATTGAAAAATGACCATTTATGGTCATTTTTCAATATATATACATTCTTGGGATCCATTTTTGAACCGCGTTATATTCAAAACCGTGTTGTAACCAACCGTGTTATAAAGAGGTTGTAGTGTATTTTCTGATTTCTCCATAAAAATGTACATTGTGGGAACTTATTAGAAGCATGTCAGAGAGGAATTTCTAACAACTAACACACAAATGCGTTTGCGAAGAAATAAGAAAAACATTTATCTGGGTACCGTCTTTATCTAAAGTAAAATAAAAAAATATTTTCTTGATCAGCATAATCAAACTGGGAAACTTTTATTTCATATATCCACCAGCTTAAAATTTCTTAAATAAATTCATCGACTATTCACTTGCAAGATAGTCGTCCATGCATATGTTGATTTTCTATGACAAAATGCATACTGGCAGTGGTAAAGTTAAAACAAAAAATACTGACAAAGGTTTCCTCTTATGCAATCTATACATTACTTTGATTAATTAAACTTCTGATGTTTTCTGAATTGTTATGCAAAATTCAGTAACCTGCTTGCAGACTGAGAATTTTAGTTCTTACATCCAAACAAAAGATACTGTTTGTTTATTTATGTACATTGTTTGAAACTAAACTAATGAACAAAATAATTAACCTTTGTCCTGCTGAATAAATTAAGATGCCATGTCCATTTCCAATTTTCAGCCAGTCAGAGTACTTGATCCATATTGTTGATATAAACACATACTTAATGGCAAACAGTGCAGATCCAGATCAGTTGGCTTCTTCAGAAGCCAACTGATCTGCATCTACACTGTTTGCAAAGGCAGGATATATCCGGGTTCAGCAGGACTGGGTAAAGGCGGGCTAATCAAATCTGAAAAGATAATCGATTATCAGTCCTGCCATTGTGATTGATAATCGATTAGTAATCACTGAAGATCTTATCATAATGTTACCTGTCTGTCTGACTCTTACCATATGTTATACTTTACTGTATGTATTTGATCAGACAGGCTTGAGCAGCGTAGACCCAGATTAGACACTTTTCAGAAGCTAGGGGCTGGTGTGCAAAAAAAAAAAAAACAACAACACCAAAAAACAAGCAAACAGGAAGTCACAACAGTTGTCTCCTTTTGCAAAAAAAAATCTACCAAGTGTATTTAGTCTCCTAAAATAACAGGGCTTCCACTATAGGTAGTCTGTGAGTCACATACACCGCAACCGCTTAATAACACTATTCTTGGGGTCCATTGCATAAACCGTGTTAGTTAAACAACCGTGTTATATTCAAACAAATAATGTGCAGATAATATTGAAAAATGAACATTTATGGTCATTTTTTAATATAATTTATACTTTTTGGAGAAATGTTTTCTCAATACAAGTACTACAAAAAAAAAAAAAAAAACTTTAACAAATTTTATTTTTGCAAATAAAGTTAGTTCAACTTTGTTGTAGTGATGTTTTCTCTTCTGATATTATTAAAAGTTTTCATTATTCCAGTCCACAGCTTTTATAATTTTAACTTTTCTGAATTGTTTAAAAAAAAAAAATAAATAAATAAAAACACCAAAATTTAAATGATTTCTACATTTATTGGGTAATCTATATAACTAAACCTTACAAGATAATATTTGCAACATAATTATATGTACATGTATATATAATCTCAGTCCTATACCTTAGCATATGTAAGATACATTTTGGCTTTATAGCAAATTTTGAAAGTTACTAAAATTTAAGGCTCATATTTAAAAAAAATACTACTATGTTTTTAAAGATCATCTACTATTTTGATAGTTGCTGTAGCAATATTGGAAGAATGATGCATGGCATCGGCAGACATGCAATGGCTGTTTTTACTCAGGTGAGTATCTTAAGCACATGTACCTCTTGTTTTTATTATTATTAATATTAATATTCAAGCAGTAACAATCAGGTACACATTTATAATTGGATAAAGCCAAGTAAAACTACAAGTAACACCGTTATATAGGAAGGAATGCACAATGAAAATATTCGAAGCTACATGTATCTGAAATCGATTTATTTTCCTAAATATGTCAAATGGATGTCAGTCTCTGGCTTTTTGTTTGGAGATCGAAAACAAATTGTGGCTGTATTAAATTCAAATACCGGGGAGGGGATGCTTATTAGAGACGGGGCATATACTGGAATTAATACGGTAGGGGGATGTGCAACCCCAAAACAACTGCTTTTTTAGTCCTGATCTCAGTCTACACTGTTTGCTCAAGACAAATTTTAAGATAATCATTTAAAGTGTATAAAATACCTATCCATCTGAGTTACAATTGGGTTACAGGGTTCTCACTGGGATTTTAAAAACAGGACTCTGAGCCTCGCCTTTTATAAAAAGTAGGAGTCCATGCCAAAAAGTAGGAGTCCCACTCTTCCAAAATAAGAGTCCCATTTTTTTATGACTCTCCTTTAACAGTGAGCATGTCCTGGTGTCATATAATATTTTGACCTGTCTAAAAATTGACCCACGGGACATAATATTATGACCCACAGGTCAATATATTACTGTAATATTTTGACCCGCCCCATAATGTTTTCACCTGCCCGACTATCTTTCTTAAGGAATGATATAACACATGAGGATTCATTCATTAAAATAGCATTAAAATAATGTTCTGAGAGTAATCCATCCACATTGATTTTTGAGGTGGGGGCGGAGTGTGTGTGTGTGTGTCTGGGGGGTGGGGGGGGGAGGGGGTGAATATTATACCATAATATATTGACCCGCCTCTGGCTTTTGACTAGGAAATCACAAGAGATTGCTATAAATGATGTGAAATGGTTCCTTTTATCATGTAAACCTGAAAACAAATGCATTTTCATAAATGTTGTCCCCTTAACTTTTTAAGGGGGTGGGTCAAAACATTATACCATAACATATTGACCCAACCCTGACTTTGTGCAGGCAATCATAATACTATATAGTACAATTAATTAGAAAGTGTTCCACTTATAAATGTTCAATTGTTGCATTTTTGTTAAATGCACACCTGGGAATCGGTCAGCTTGCACTCCGACGGTGCACTATAAAGGAATAAGTTGACCTGTTCTGATGGACCTATTGACATGTATAAACAACTTCCCAAAGTGTTGATAAGCTGGATAAAATGTGAGTTTATTTATTGATTTTGTGTTTTACTAAGAATCGGAGAATGTCATATGCTGAGATAAAAGTTCAAGATGGTTATAACACTTGTTTTAGCCGAAAACTTTATGGATTTCTTGAGATATTTCTGGCGACCAAAAATCATGCACTGAACAATAAGGCTTAAGCACCGAGGAAAAGGATGCCGTTATTGTGCATTTCATGAAATTTGTGTGAGATGACACATGTCAGAGTGATATTGCACGTGTTTTAAATATGTTTATGCAAAAGCGAGATGTTTCGTTTTGCGGGTACAGGTTAAAAACTTTGATGCGTACCAGTTGACTTGTGGCGTACAATTTAACTAATGTAAATTATATAGGAGGTACTCGAGTTTCTTGAATTCGACCATTCAAAAGTTCTAAAATAGGATTTAAATAGTGAATAAGGAAAATTAGGTTATAAATAAATAACCAAAGCTATCGACGGTGTTAAAATGTTAAGCGCTAGCAAATCTTCTTGTTTTTTCTAAAATGTACACAATTGCACAGTAAATTCCATTAGTTAAATTGTAAGCCACTGGTCAAATGTTATGCATAGAAACTTTTTCACTGTGTATCCGAAGCAAATCACTTTGTTTAAGCAAAAGTACGATAAACTGACTTATTTTAACATGGACTCGAATTTCAGTTGCTAATGTCCTGGAGTTAAGGTTTAAATTGCCTTTCATGGATAGTTTGAATCACGGTAAGGCATGTTCAAGCCACAATTTTTACACCAAAAAGGATATCTGTAGAAAGCCTCCGATTTTTTCTACGATCCTTGTGTCAGAATTATCTCTATTCATTGCCACAGCATATGACATTTTCCGATTTTCAACAAAAAAGTAAAATGAAAACATAAACTTAAAGTAAATGTAATCACCTCCGCCTCTGATGTTTGTTTACATACAGTCAACTTGTCTACCGGAACAGGTCAATTTATTGTTCAATAGTACTCAGACAGCATACCGGCATACAAGTTGATCGATTCCCAGGCATGAAATGGCATCCCCTTTTTTAAGTTTGTTTTTTTATATCTGACATTTCCCTTGCAAATTGTCCCCACTGAAGACGATAAACATGGTCAAAACCGTTAACCGGTGTTTTGTTGTGTTCCTGTATTTCTATGAACTGCCTAAAATGTCCTTGTGGCTGTAAGGCTTACATATAGATAGGTCTAGCAGCCTGTACACTAACCACTGCCCTACCACACCCATACTATCCATCTACTATAAAGAGCAAAGCTGTTCAAGTGCAGTCAAGATATAAAGGTAGAGATATATTTTTGATGAGATGTGGAAAAAGAAAAAAAAGCCCCACCTTCCAAGATTTTGGTCAGCTATTTGCTTCAAGATGTTCTCTTTCTTCAACATCTTTTACACCTTCAGCTCCTTCGTGATCTAAATAAATGTAATGATGTATTGATACTAGCACGTTATAAATAAAATTCGACCAGGAACATGATAGATGATCGATGTTGTCCAAACCCCGGAAGTGAAAGTTGCACTTCGCCGGATATTTGTTTACCAAAGCATGATTTGTGTTGTTGTAAATGATTGAACGAAGACTGAACGTCCATCCAATAGAAATCGTTGTTATAAAGCATGCCGAAAATATGGCTGATATTGTCGAAAACGTGCTGCGGGAAACAGCTCAGAAAGAGTCAAAATACAAAACAAATGAAGTTCGTAAAGATATAGACCTTGAAATTGACGAAGGAAACTTACTCACAAATGATACAAATCCAACTGAACTAAAAGATTATCGGTAAAATAAAGTCCACCCCATTTACAAAATCTTTCGAAGAAACTCTCATTTCGACTGATCCCTTAATTCGGATTATTTCATTCTACATCATCGACTGCATCTTTGCGATGTGATGGGCTTGATGTAACTAAATGCAAATTACTTTGGCTATAGCACAATTGCGGATCGAGGGGCTATATCAAATGGCTGATATTGTGATGTTCTGAAGGTCGGGTATGAAAGCCACGGCCAAGCTGCCGAGCCTGATATAGTGTTTTATTGTATTTATTCAAACGAGTTCAACTTCAAGATACTTATTTCTTTTAATCTTATATTACCATATACATAAAATGTTGTATTCACAATTAAAATTTGTATAATTACTTGCTTATTTATGACTTATATCCAGTTTTCCATTCAGCAGGGGTATGAAAGCCACGGCCGCGAAAAGGTTATGTTTTTGCCGGTTTGTGAACAAATGGCAATGTTTTATAATCTGAGCATTTGACAGAGGTTGCAAGAAGATATTTAAAATGTTATGATGATTTAAAGTAATTTTAAATATCTTTTTGCAACTTCTGTCAAATATTCAGATTATACTATATCGCCATTTGTTCACAAACTGGCAAAACATATCCCTTTCATACCCTGTAGAATGGAAAATTGGATATAAAGGCCTAAATAAGCAAGTAATATCACAAATGTTGTGAATACAACATTTTACATAGATGATAATATCAGATTAAGAGGAATAAGTATCATGAACTCGTTTGAACAAATACAATAAAACACTATATCAGGCTCGGCTCGGCAGCTCGGCCGTGGCTTTCATACCCGACCTGTGCTGAGCCAAGCAAAGACATTTCCCAACCTACATTTATTCATTCTGGCGAGCCAAGGTACCTTTTTTCATAGGTAGCAGATATGACAAGGAAATCATTGTTTACTGCAACCACATTTGGCAATGTGTTGCAATGTGGCTACTAGACTGTTGGAACATGTTGTACACTGTACCGTGATGAGCCAACCTCTAAAATTGCAGACCTGTTAAGTCGCCCAAAAGTCACTGGAAGGTCATGGAAATACAGCTTTTTACATACCTCACAAAAAGTTTAAAAGGTTTAACCCCCACCCATCCTGAGTTTGGTTCGAAATGTTTTGAAAAGCTACGCTTGTAAATTGTAGAAAGTCCGGCTCCGTACTAGTGATGAGAATTGGCCAGAATTTCATAGTCAGTCATCGGCTTTGCAAAGCGGACTGAAACACCTTAGACACCTGTGTTCTGTTTTTATCTTTTACTTATACCAATACATGTACTCTCTTATCGCACAGTACAAACTCATTTCACCTATTATCCTTTGCTTTTATTTCAACTACCCCACTTTAGTTCTACATTCTTGGTATACTTGAACACCGTCTCAAGTCCTCCTTGGAGGTTATGATGCACTGGAAGATAGAACTGTCATTATTGAATGTGACACTCTACCACTGCACCACAGCTCTCCACTAGTGTTTGGAATCAGAGATCACAATCAATTATCGGGAAAGTAAAACCGATTAATTATCCATTAAATCGGATATCCAATAACTAGCGTCAAATAATAAATCATTATAGGCTATGCGCTTTGTTTCTATATTACTTAAAATGCGACAGCATATAATAGAATAACTAGGGTAATTTAAGATATAGATTGTTTAAAGACATAGCAGATTTTGCAGCCATGTTTCTAGTTAATGAGTCTTTCATAATACTCTTAATTTGTAGGTCTCATTATGTGATCTTAAGCCCACATTTCTAAAAATAGAATTTCAAATAATCGATAGTGAAAAAAAAATATCGATAATTGCCGATAGTGGGCTCATCCAATTAGTTTTCGATTATTTCGATTAATACTACTCTCTTTGTCTTTCCCGCATTTACTCTCAGTCCTTTCTTCTCCAAGAAGCAATGGAGAAAAAAGGACAGAGTAAATGCAGAAAAGACAAAAATCATGATCTGCGGTACGGGACTGGACCTCCTGCAGACTTCAGGCGAGTTTCCATGCGCCGTCTGTCGCACTGGAGTGGGCAGCAACAGCGTCTTCTGCAGTGGCTGCAAGCACTGGGTGCACAAGAAATGCAGTGGGCTCAAGCGCTTGAAAAAAGACCCTGACTACAGATGTGCACGGTTCCAGGAAACTGCACGCACATTGGATGGCAGACCACAGAAGGAAGTCCAGGTCGGACCTGACAAGCTTGAGGTGGTAGCTTCCTTTTGCTACTTAGGTGACATGCTCTCAGCAGCAGGTGGCTGTGAACTTTCAACCACAACATGTGTGAAAAATGCCTGGAAGAAGTTCAAGGATCTGCTACCAGTTCTCTCTTCACGCCACCTCTCTTTCAAAACACGTGGCCGTGTGCACAGCTCTTGTGTGCGAAGCGCAATGCTCCATGCCAGCGAGACTTGGCCATTGACAAAGCCAAACCTCCAGCGTCTGCAGCGAAATGACAGGGCAATGATCAGACAGATCTGCAATGTTAGACCGCAAGACATTGTCACCACCAGGTCCAATGAGCTACTTGTGCGGCTTGGCATTGAGGATCTGGACCTTATTCTGAAAGAGAGAAGACTCCGATGATATGGACATGTGGAACGCTCCAACTGTGCAGTCAAGACAGCCTTTGACATACAGGTTGATGGAAAGCGTGGGCCTGGGAGGCCCAAGATGACATGGAAACAGCTGACAGAGAGGGATTGCAGAGAGTGGAAGCTCTCGGCCATCAACCCTCATGATAGACATACCTGGAGATCTGGTGTGAGATCTGCCATGCGTGCAGGCTGATATGAGGCTACTTTGTTCACAATCTTCTTTTTATGACATGACTCATTTGTTGTTTTTTTCTCCCAACAGTACCTGGTGTGGGTCTTACTCCTACTGAGAACCCATCAAAGGACCATTTAACTAAAGCCTTAGTCTTAGCAAAGAAATCTACAGCATCTATAGGAAAATTCACAGAAAAACTTCCGAAAGAAAAACCCTCTAGATACACAGGCAAGAAGAGAAATGTAGGATTTCTCAGATGGGTTGTTAAGGAGGAGTATATGGTGTTAATTCTGGGATAATTTCTTCAAGTTCTCCATAAAAACATGTTGAGGGGAATCATTAGAAGTTAGAAGTGACTCGCAAAGGCTCTTCTAATGAGTACCCACAACATATATTTATATGGTAAAATAAGAAAAATTATCCCAGAATTATCCCCAAATACTCCTCCTGAATAGCTCCTCTGATTTTTATTTAGATTTGGTGTATATTATAGATGAGATGCTGTTTCAACCAAAACACATGTTATTGGTACTCGTTCTAGTGAGTAGTCACAGCTTATATTTTATATGAAGAAATAATGAAGATATCTATCTGATAAATTCTTAGCGCACTTGACTGTAGATCCAGGGGGTTGCAATTTCAAATAGTAGCTTGGCTATATAATTTTCATGGAGATTAATCGTGGATCAGAAATCATTTCTACAGTCATTTTCCCCCTCCGCTGATTCAAGATGGGCAGTTGTCTGTTACTGGCAAAAGTATGTGCACAACTACTGGTTAACTGCTTAGAGGACTAAGCCTGCTAAGGAAAAGTGTTAGTAGGTTAACTGACCGACTTGACATGACCTTAACACTGTTGACTGACTCAACATGACATTATCACTGTTGACGGGACCAAAAACGTTAACTCAAATAAACTCAAATCAGATTCTTATCCTTTCAAGCATAGGAGAGTGTAAAGAGAAGAATTAAAAGTGTATACTTAATGTAATATGAAAAATCTATCACAAAGGGCCCTGGTAATTTGGTAAACAACACATTCCAAAGGTGCAAGATTTTGAACCCTTGCCATGCTGAAAAAATTTAGATGTCATGCCAACGTCTAATTTACGTCAGATTACTTGATCCAGATTGTTGATAAAAATTCACATAATGGCAAAGCTGGTCTGGATCTACATTGTTTGCAAAGGCAGATTGAATCCAGGTTCAGCAGGATTAGGGTTAATAATCCTGAGTGACAGATTTTACATATCCAGCAAACACTGTTTATTATTCAACTTGTTTATACATTTTGCTAGTGCAACTGTACTGTTTTCTTGAAGCTGTCACAAAACAGTTTAGGTATCTGTTTTGCTTATTTCCCCATGAAAACATATTGTAGGTACTTGTTAGAAGCACCTCACTGAGGTGCTATTAATGAGTATACACAACATGATTTTCTGGGGTAATAAAATAATATTAGCACATCTTGGTTGAAAAAAATAAGGTATCTGTTATGATAGTCAATGGGGCTTTTACAAATTAATATAATTTCTGTAAGGAATTATGATGTCTGAATATTTAGTGTAAAAGTGGTATTTCTCTGAAATAAGATTGATAAATTCATTTTGCAGAGACCGGTTAGTGATCAAGAGTCATGCATTTTCAATTTCAGTTTGAACCAAACTTTGGTGATGTGAAGAAAGAAACAGCCAAACAGATTGAAATACTGAATAACTTGGGTCAGAACAGAGCCATTATAGATAAGACAAAAGCTGCAAACCTACAATTAGCACAGGAGGATACAGACAGATATCAGATACAGTAAAACTTCAGTGACTCGAATACCAATGGCTTGTTTACCATGACTGATTCAGACTCGTTTTCATAAAAAAAAACAAAAACATGCCTATTCAACTATACTGAAAAATATTTACCACCAAAAGATGAAAATTTTCATTTTTCTGCTCAAAACATAGGTTGTGGGTACTTGTTAGAACCGCCTCGACAAGGCATTCTAACGAGTACCCACAATCTATGTTTTTGAGCAGAAATAATAAAAAATAATGTATACCCCTATAAATCCCGTGTAACTTTATAAAAGTGGGGTTTAAGGGGGTCAAAATTATATAGGTATGTTCTCGTGATGTTTGAGTGACTTGGAAATTCTTCTGATAGCTCAAGAAAACAAATACGGTATTTAAGGATTTTGAGGGATTTTTTTTTTATTATTTTATCATGAAAATGTACATTGTGTGTACTCATTAGAATCACCTCATTGAGGCAATTCTAATGAGTACACTCAACATACCATTATTTTATAGAAGATTGAAGTGACATTTTTAGATTATCCCCATTTGCCTCCTGACCTGGTGCTATGATTAACCCCTCAGTGGTTCACACTACCTGTGTCTAGAACAAATTTCCATGGTCCTGAAGATGTTTGAGCCATTGAAGTATGACTGTATGTGGAGAAAATCCCAACCAGCTCACATATCTTCTGCTGTTTTGCAAAATACTATGGACCTGTAGGCTTTATATCACCAAGGAAGACTCTTAATATAGTATGCCAGATGGTCTGGTTCTTAGCAGATAAGACACTGCAGGCAGAAAATAACCTCCATAGTGTTTGAAAGCTTTAGTTGAGGCTATTCTTAAAGAAAGGAAAAAATATGCTTTCACAAAGAGAAATTCTTTCCTCCAAGAGTAGTCTCCTATGAGAAAGAAGGCAAAGTACACTTATGTCAGAGCTATTTCCCTCGGAGTTGTATCCAATTACCTTAATTAACCCTGGTCCTGCTGAACCCGGATATGTCCTGCTTTTGCAAACAGTGTAGATCCAGATAAGTTGGTTTCTGTAGAAGCCAACTGATCTGGACCTGCACTGTTTGCCATTAAATATGTGAATTCATATCAACAATCTGGATCAAGTAAGCTCATTGGCTGAAAATTAGAAATGGGATGGCGTCTTAATTGATTCAGCATGACAAGGGTTAATCATAAGACAGGGTTGTGGAAATACCATGCCTGACTTGTTTTTATTTCTTCTGTTTCTTCACTGTGGTTCATTTCCCTTTTTTACCTGTCCATCGTTTTTATCTCTTCTTCTTTCTCTCTTCTCCTTTTGTCTGGGAGACGAACCAAAATGACCAACAAGGGTTGACGTGCATAGCTGAAAATTGGATGCTTTTCAGCCAAAATATATTGATATTTTTGTTATTTCTCCAAGAAAATATATATTGTGGTATTCATTAGCGCTTTTAATGAGCATTCACAACATGTGGTTTTATGGAGAAATAAGAAAACAATTATCTAGATTTTTCTCTTATCTAGAGCTATGAATATGTCAGTATGTTTGTCTCCAAAATAACAGCCTTGGAGATCAGAATGTTTATATAGAACAGAATGTATCGGACATGACATTACGGTAAATCATGTCACAAGATTTTGGTAATGTTTTCAGATGAAAATTGTAAACATCACAGTTGTCTATAGCAGTTTCTGACCACTACTTCTGAACAGTCCTCCAAAAATTGGAACTCAACGAGCCCACATCATTGACATTATGATATATTTATCTAGTTCATATATCAAATGGTTTGTCTATTAGATATCATGCAGTTTGGCTCATAAATAAAGGAACTGAGTGCATTTAAATATTTTCAAAGTCATAATTCCCACTTTGCAGAAACAAGCTTGCAACAGTTTGTTCAAAACCAGGTTTTCTTCCTTTTCTTGGAATAAGGGAATATCGTATGTTAGGACATACCACATTTACCCTAAATATTGGAACAGACATGCTGGAGTAAATAGTGTACACCTAGATCACATAGCTACAGATATTGATGGGCATTTTTAAACCTAAAACTCATCACGAAAACACGCCTATATAATTTTGACCCCCTTAAACCCCATTTTTATATAGTAAAACTAGGGTTTACAGGGGTATACATTATTTTTTTTATATTTCTGCTCAAAACATAGATTGTGGGTACTCGTTAGAACCGCTTGCCGAGGCGGTTCTAACGAGTACCAACAATCTATGTTTTGAGGGCGAGGCTGTTCTAACGAGTACCCACAATTTATGTTTTGAGTAGAAATATGAAAAATATTAGAATTTTTGGTCGTAAAATTTTCAATATATTTGAATAGGAGTGTTTTCGTAATGTATTGATAATTCTCTTATTTCTCCACAAAAATATATGGGGTGGAGTCTAATTAGAATTGCCTTGCTGATGTGCTTCTAATGAGTGCCTCTCTGAGGCTCTTCAAATGAGTGCCCACAACATATATTTTTATGAAAAAAAATACAAAAAGATTTACATAATAGATAAGAGTTTTGAGTTCAGAGGTGCAGAATGTAGTTCCTGATCAGACACATTTTACCACTCATCCAGCTGATTTTAGACACATGTTGTAAGATGGACTTTAAATTTTAGGACAAGTATGGCAAAAAGATGAGTGTCTAAAATTTAGGGTGCATACTGTAGGAATTGAGGATATGTGAATTTGGCATAGATTAGTGTCTAATACCGTATTTACCCTAAATATTCAGATAACTGAATTCCTTTCCATGCTTGTCAAACAATTTGAAGAAGTCCATTTCACCATTTCTTGATGTATCTAAATATTGCTGGATAAAAGACTAACAGTGTAGACCCAGATCAGATACTGCAGAATCTATTTCCTCCTGCCTGTTTATGAATACATAGTATAAATACAGTATTCACATATGAGCCAGCGCATGGCAAAACCAACAAAATGGCATGTGTGCCCAGTGAAGACTCAGATAAGCCTGGGCATCTGCCCAGTCTGATAAGAGTCTTTGCTTGCGCTTAATGGGTAGCTAAGGACACAAACTTTCTTCATGCGGACAGCGACGACGCTGATCAGCCTGGGCATTTGCCCATTCTGATCTTTGCTGGGCACATGCCATTTTGTTGGTTTTGTCATGCCCTGGCTCGTATTATTTACTGGGCTTCATAGCACAGTCAGTAGCACATCTGACTGTAGTTCCAGGAGTGGTAAGTTTGAATCCCAGTTTGGATACATAACTTAACCCTTGTCATGCTGGATAAATTAAGATGCCACGCCCACTTCTAATTTCCAGCCAATAAGATTACTTGTTCCAGGTTTTTGATAGAAATTCACATATTTAATGACAAACACTGCAGATCCAGATCAGTTGGCTTCTTTAGAAGCAACTGATCTGGATCTACACTATTTGCTAAGACAGGGCATGTCATGTTCAGCAAGAGAAGGGTTAAAGTGGAGATTGATAATGAAATAATTTCTAGGGTACTTCTCTCCCTTCAGCTGATTCAAGAAGGGCAGTTGTTAGTTTCTGGTGAAAGTATTCCCCAAGTACTGATTTATGGCTTACAGGACTAAGCATGCCAAAGAAAAGTGTGAGTAGGTTTACTGACTTGTTCAACATAACCATAACAGTGTTGACTGGGCTGTAAAACTCCATCTCAAACTCAAATATTCAGTAAAATATGTACATTATTGCATGACATGCTAAAATAGTAATTTATTTTGTATTTTGACGGATCTAAACAAAAAAGAGAAGACCCAGAATTTGGAAAGAAGAAATTTGGCGGTAAAAGAAGTAATCAGGGGAAGAAAGGGAACTTTAAGAAGAATATCAGTAAAGGGTTTCAAGGGGGCAAGAAGTCAAGAGGTGGTGGAGGGAAGAGGGGTGGAAAAAGATGATAAATAAATTATATAAATTAAACATTAATGTTTTTTTTGTTTTTGATTCTTTTACCCAGATCTAAATTTCTGACCAAAATTGACAAGACTTTACAATCTGTCTGCCCCCTGTATAAAACTGGTAAAGGGCTAGAGTGAAGGATGTTTAGTTAGGATTTGGCTTTGGGTTAGGGCTGGATTCAGTTGCTAAATAGATTAGAATTAGGGTAGAATCGGTTGTATTGGTTGTACATGTTATGCCCTCCTGCACAACAAACCCCTTGCTGGTCACAAACATAATGTATGAACCTTGCTGGTCACGAACATAACACATGAACTTGTTTGCTCAGGCATGGCTGTCTAAATGTTTAAGTTAATACAGTAAGTCCAAAAGTACAGACAAAAATATAACTTAGTCCATTGAATGGAAATTTCTGGTTCTCAGCTACACTACGGCAAATACAAAAATTGAAACCACAGGACATGGGTTGCTGGACAATGCTTTATTTATACCAATAATAGCATCCACAAAAACGGAGTGGCTAGCACTCAGTACTTCAGATCACAAAGTCCCAGGTTTGGATCCTACTGAAGGCAGATTTCAGCTCATGACTATGAGGTTTCAATGCACAGAACCTTTCATTATCCTTCCGTCACCCATCATTACATTGGAACCTCTTTATAAGATGAATCATTATAAGACGATTCGGATATAGGACGGTTTAAAGGTGGACCCCAAAAATGTTGTGTTCAATCAAAATGTATAGATTATATAGAAAAATGACCATTTTTGGTCATTTTTCTATATAATCTAGACATTTTTTGTTTGAATACAACACGGTTGTTAAGCTAACATGGTTTTCACTTTGGATCCGAGCAATCCTGTTATAAAGAGGTTATCATCCTTCTACCGTCCCGATATAACTGAAATACTGTTAAGAGGTAAAACACAAAGTTATCATCTGCAATTAAAAGTTGAACCACAGCTCCAGACGAGGCATTTTTTTTCAAACAAAATGTACCGATATTTTTCTTATTTCTCCACAAATATCTCGCCGAGGCGCTTCTAATGAGTACCAGCAACATATGTTTTCATGGAGAAATAAGAAAATACTTGTAGATATTCGTCTTACCTGTAGCTATGTTGGAAGTGTTCAGATGGCCAAATGGTTAGTGTGTCTGACTTCGGATCACGAGGTCCGTGTTCAAATCCTGAAGGAGGGGGAATTCAGCTCATCACTGTATGGTGCTTCGTTGCACAACGCCTTTTATTATCACCCTTCCATCATACCAATATGACGTACCGTAATAACCCTAAGTATTGGGACATATAGATCCTTGCAAACAGTGTAGACCCAGATCAGACGCCACAGAACGCGGCATCTGATCAGGGTCTACACTGTTTGCCGCCATACAGCAATATGTTAGACACATCGAGGTAGTAGAATGGACTTTTTAGAGTAAATATGATAAATAATGTTGAAAGGGACATAAAACCACAAAGGCATTATGATGAAGCTATGTTGAACCCTGGCAGTTGAAAGACGCTTATTTATAAGTCCCGTGCTGCCCTGTGCATCTGTTTAGGCCAGTGCACTTCATCTATAAAGTCGCTGAATTTGTTTATACAGTAAATACATAAATCTAGATTGTATGTTACAAGTACATCTGGATCTCGGTCATAAGATTTTGAATACAAATTTTGGCCGCGCCAAGCGGGTTTGTGTCTGAGCATGCACAAAATGCAGATTCAGATTCATCCTGCGCACGCACAAAGTATCATCCGGGTCTTTGGTATCACTTCATACATTCTATAGTATTCAATAATTCTGTTAGCGGACAGTGAAGGGCCTGATCAGCCTGCGCGGATGCTCTGGGTCTTCACTGTCCGCATATGCCTGAAGGCACGTTTTCACATGTCGCAGCTCATTTTATATATACTGAAGTAAAAAAAAAGAAATCGTTGGGTAAGGTTTTGTTCTGATGCAGGGTCAGAGCCAACAACAGGTTGCTAATTATTATTATTATTATTTTTTTTTTTTTGTGTGTGAAATTTTTGGATGAATGTGTCCACTACTGATCGTATTGTAACACGTTTAAAGGAGACAGGGCTGTTCGAATCTCGCACTTGCGCAATCGTTAACTCACTGCCACCGAAACTGCCCAAACTACCGTTGGTACTCATATCACCCCCGTCCACCCCTGAATTCTGAGAAATCTGTTGCGTGAGGCTGGTATTCGGGTACACAGGCCGTATGTCGGTCCGCCCCTGACTCCGGGCACATCGCTTGCATTGTATGTCGTGGTTGACAGCACATATCCAAGGAAGACTTTCGACGAGGAAATTGGGACGGGTCCTTTTTACTGACGAGTCCCCGTTTCACTCTTTATTCGCCCAGATGGTCGACGACGCAATTACGTCGTGGGGAAAACTTCGCCGACGCTTGCTTTGTTCAGAGGGATAGATTTTGGGGCGGTTCTGTAATTTAATAGCAGTGAGGTACAGGGATGATGTCCTCCACTCTGTTGCAGTTCCTCTTGTGCAGCAACGTCAGTTAATTTTACACCAATGATAATGCCCGGACCCACATAGCCAGAGTTTGAATTAGCTTTCTGGCGAACCATAACAAAACGCACTCGACCGGCCAACATACAGTGACTGAGTATATGTGCGACGCATTGCACAAAAGAGTACGGAGGCACCGGGATATCCCCAGTCCCCATCGCTTGCAGCCAGTTAAGAAGTGTGTTATTAGAAGAATTAATTAAAATTCCAATGAGACGGATCAATGCATTAATGAACTCCTCGTAGAGGAAAATAAGGGCTGCGAGAGAGGGCACACCAAATACTGATTAATTCAGTCAATTTTAATTTCAGCCATGGTGGGTACCTTCCAATGCATTTTAATTCCAGTGAATGGTCAGTTAAAAACCAATGAAATTTTGGACTTGTGTTTAGTAGAGGTGTTTGTTTAATACCATATTAAAATATTTTACATGTATTTAAAAACATTTTTTTTGAAATTCATAATCCATAGATTGCTGACCAAAATATTCAGATAACCCGGTGTTAATCATATGCATTTAGGTAAATTCTCGCAAATGTCATACCTAGTACACACCTTTGACTGAAGGCATACATGTACCTTCATATTTGACATTTAGGCTTATCGTCCTAGGTAAAATTTCAGTTGATGACATTTTGAAATATTTTCTTATTTTTTGCAGAACGTTAGCTTTAAAATTTCATGCTGATTGTCTCCTTTGGACTTGAACGGAAATGCAAAAGCTTATATTCTGTGAAAAATTAGATACATATCCAGTTTGTCAACTGAATTTACCCAGAGAGGGTGGATAAATATACATTTATTAGATTCACTCTCACACTTTATAAAAATACAATGACAGTAGTATGAGACATAAAAAAATGACAACTGTTTTAGTCCTTCAACCTCTGTACCTGTATGCATCCTATACTCAAGTGTACACTCATAATATCCTGTCTTATGACGCGATGCAATGCCCCAGTTTCAAGGATGAAAGCATAAATCTATTAGAGAAACTGCGATCAAAATTCCTTAACCCCAGAATGCCTGAGATGCGACAATATTCCCCGAAGAGCAAAAACATAGTAAAACAATGCGTAAAAAGAAAACATGCAAATAACACACATTCAGTGAAGATTATTTTTCGTCATTTATTTTCATGACTGGCAATAATAGTTGAAGAAGTAACCGATCATGTTTCACAATTCTCCTGCCAACACACACACATACACACGCTCTTCATTGTCTCAACCTACAATTGTTGTTGGAAAGTTCACCAGCATGTCCTTTGCGTTATCCAATGTACCATTAACAGGAAGAGTTGGTCTAATGCCAAGTAGTTCAGCTACAAGAGGGTAGATATCCACTGAGTTGAATGGAGATGCTCTGTAGTTTCTCTTGAGATTTGGTCCTCTTGCATAGAAGATCGGCTTTATTGAAGAGAGATGGTTGTCATACCCATGAGTACCACGAATGTAAAGGTCATCACCAGCTTTACTTAGATCCTAAAATTTAAAACCAAAAGCAATAAAGTATTGCACAATGAATATTCAGTCGATCATGGGTTTATTCTAAAAACAAAGCATATGCTCCCCGTTGGGAGCAAATTGTTTCCTATGAACTGAAAGACCCCTTTTCAGAAGGGATTTGTGTGCAGGACAGCAAACAGGAAGTCACAAATGTTGACTGCATTGTGAAAATGGTGGAAATGTACCGTAATAACCCTTAGTATTGAAGACAGACGGGCCTGAGTAAACAATTTATGTCCAGATCAGACGCCGCAGAATGTGGCGTCTGATCAGGGTCTAAACTGTTTGCCACTCATTTAGCATATGTTTAATACATATCAATAGGTAGTTCAATGGAGTTGTTTAAAATTTTAGGGCAAATATGACATGGAGCTAAGGTGTCCCTATATTTAGGTTTAATACGGTACCGAGTGTATCCAGGTTCCTAAAGTGGCCTGAAGTTGCACATAGCTGCCTTCTATTACATGCATACACGAATACATATAGGCTACCAGGCGAAAATGTCTTCGTGCGCGCGCAACCTGCTCAGAATCGGATTCATCCCACACATTTGTTGTCTACTGGTACATTCTACAGTTTCCGATGATTCTGTAAGCAGACAATGAAGGCCCTGATTAGACGGTGTGAATGCGCAGGCTGATCTTGGCCTTTGCAGTCCGCATATGCCCGAAGACACGTTTTCTCATGGCACAGCTGTTGTAGCCCATTACATGCTAATAGAATTTTTCTCAGACCAAAACATACCATATTTACCCTAAGTATTGTGACTTTTGAACAAGCCCTTTTCACTACATTTTAATTTGTCTATAATACTACTGGATGAAGGGCAACTGAAGTAAACTGATCAGACACCAATTTCTGATCTGGCAAACAAAAGACATTCTGAAAGATGTCGAAAGCATAGTAGTTGTTTGCTCAGACCTGTCTGGCAAACAGTATTAACGAAAGAATATTTCTTTAATTAACTAACTAATTAATATTTCATTAATCAGCTATCGTTTAGTTGAATGACCTGCTGGTTATCAATATAAATGCGTTGACAAAATTTTATCAAAACTATAGGCCAACGTCGATTTCCGTATTTTCACATTTGACCTCGGCGTTGCCACGGTCAATGAAAATTAGATTTGGCAGTTCCTTTGGCTAGAATTGGTCGATAGTTAGATGTGTACAAAAACCTTACCAGATATACCATATATTCATATGTTAAGGGTCAGGTCTCGCACAAATAAAACTGTTTTAAGCTTCTCCGCTTTCCACTCCGCCATCCCTCACCAGTAGTTCTTCTACTGACCTTTTTCAAGTTGGTTCCTCTGCTGCAGTTCTTTGTGTATCGGTGGTTTCATATGTGGCGTTTGTTTTGTCATTATTTGTTCCTCATTTCTTCTTCTTGTGATACCTTGGGAAGGCTGACTGTGGCATTTCCTGGATGTCTTCACTTAGATTTATAACAAGAAGTGAAATATTTCTCCGCATTACTACGAGATACGATATGGTTTCTTACAAAATGGACAATGTTTTTAGATCGTTGTTAAAAACAATACGAAACTACTTGGATCCATGACACGTTTTCTTTTAAGAAATTTTCTGCTTTTCTGCTGAGGCTGAGGGTACAAGTATTTTGTCTGTATTTTCCCTCTGTTTTTTTTTTTTTTTTTTTTTTTTGGACGTTGTAGTCAGGTTTGGAATACTGGCTGGTCAGTTCGAATTAACGTTCGAATTAAAACTGAAAATCAGCTTCTTTTTGTCTTTTTACCAGTTAGATGATAAATACTTAACCATTACCACTGTAAGTTGTGCCGCACCATACGAAAAGGTGTCTTCAGTCATCTGCCTACAGCGAAGGCCTAGATCAGCCTGCACTGACTGAATTGAGAGCAAAGGCCCGGATGATGCTTTGCACATGCGCAGGGTGATCTGAACATGCGCGGTTCGCGCATGTTCGAAGACACTTTTCTCCCACGGCACGGCTCAATTG